>JAUTXW010004581.1:0-81648 GCA_030620095.1 Kuschelorhynchus macadamiae | reverse complement strand
ATTTGAAGACGACCTTTCTATTGATGACTGTTTAATCCTTCAGAAAGATATAGATAATGTTGCCCAATGGTCTTTAGATAATAAACTCTACTTAAATAAAGTTAAATGTGAACTACTTACGTACACAAGAAAACTAAATCCAATTACATTTTCATCTTCTATTCAAAATGTCTCCTTTAAAAAAGTGGAAGAAATGGTGGTCTTAGGTGTAACTTTTGATTCCAAATTGACTTTTAATAAACACATAATTAATTTAGTAATAAAGCTTGTAAGATGTATGGATTTATAGTATGAAATGCAAATGATTTCTCTATCACCCAATGCTAAAACACTATATACATGTCAAATTGGAATTACTAACCAACGTTCTGTATTCGATTGAATGAGATATCTTCAGGGTTGTTTACTACACGAGATCCGAATAGTGAATGGGCTCAAAGAGATTCAGGCGGGTTTTTTTACCTGACTTGACGTCGCCGAACTGTAACCCTGTGTTAAGATCGGTTTCCACATGTGATGAAGTCCTTAACACGTACGAAGTTTTTGTATTCTCTAATTTTTCATTTATAAAATAGTCGAATTGACGCTAGAACCTCGGTTTCTTTACAATGAATTAACAATTAGTATTAAAATAATGATTAAGGCAATTCTGGTTATATAGAAATTCTTGTGCACTTTTTGATTGGTTCCCGCTGTTAGATTTTATTATACAATTTCGGAAACAATTTCATAGGTACTTATCTATACATAAAAAATATAATATATTAAATTTATAAAAATAAATACATACTTTATTGCCATGTGCAAAATGGTCCCTAGATCGAAATGTAAAAATATACAGTGTTTTATTTAAAAGTTGGAGACAGTGGACAGTTCTGGTTTAACCAGAACTCATATATATCAAAAAATAGCACATATGTATGTTATACTTCTACAAATTTTCACGATTGTAAACGAAAAATTACGAATGGAAACTGATTTAGTTGACACTCAGTATATAAAAATGAGTTGTTAGCAGCTGCACATTACTTTAACTAAAGAACTTACTTGAAGGCGGATACGGCGTGCCTCCTAGAGTTGGTCCTGGAGGATACACATTACCTGGTGCCGGTGGATAGGGAACCCCTGCATGTGGAGGATAACCTAAAAATTAAATATAACATCCATGAAAGGTTTACATTATCTTTAACAAAAAGTATTAATATCACCAAGCTAGAGTGCTTAAAATGAAATGGTCTAAAAGAATATTTCTGTTTTAGAAAACTCTACATACTCTGAAGGTAACATACTTAATAATTATTTCACCTGAATATATACATATCTACATAATTATAAAATAAAACTAATTTTTCCGCAGCCTTTTAAAAACTACAGTTAAAATATTCTCAATGTAACCTAATATCAGTGTAGGATGACTTTACATACCCCGATATTTTCCACTTTTCTGGTATTGTTTTGATGTATTATCGTAAATTAGACATTTCTTAGCATATTTAACGTTGGTAGATCAATTTTTTTTTTATAAAAAAAACACTAAAAACTTGTTTTAATCTCCTTCTTCAGGAACGGTTTTTACCCTCGTTTGCGGAAGTTTTAACGTTTTATGCTGTCAAAAGTAACTTAAATATGTAATTCTCACTAATCTTTATTCATAATACACAATATTTTTCTTGTAAAAGTTACAGAAAACCTACATAACTCACATATTTTACTTATAGACTTTTAATAACATTTCGGAAATGACAAGCGATTTCCATCATGTCTAAAATGTCAAACGCCAGAAAATAAACTAAACTGACCATGTTGTCACGTTTCCAACATTTTTTCTTAAACAAAACATCATAAATTAAACTCAAGTTATTTATATTTGGACCAATAAAAACAAACCTCATATATTATTGGATAAGGCAGATATGCGTAGGAATTTTACTTTTACTAGGTTTCGGTGCCCTATTGGCCGTTGTCGTCGGGAATATTCATTACAAAAACACAGCGTTTATCCTTTGGGCAAGGCTTTTGGTGCCTTGGGTGCCGCGAACGCTATTCGGTAATGAAGGGTTCATATTTTGAACAATGTAGAGTGCCGGTACGTACAGTACTTTTTTTAATGTGGGAGTGGGCATGCGAGGTTAGATCTGGGTGTGCATCTATGTCTGCTGGATGTAATCGAGGTGCTGTTATCCAGCAGTATAGATTTTTTTAGAGACGTTTGTTCGTGGCAATTGCTCAGGAGGAATGACTTGTTTTTATTTGGTAAGAATAGAATCATTAATAATATATATTTGTTTAGGTTAATTTTGGTATGATTTTTAAAGCCTCTAAACCTCTGCGGCGCTCCCGCTCCCGCCATTCAAGCAGGTGACTTTTTCAGTTTTTTTTTTCAACAAATCATAAAATTTCGTACCTAGTTGTGTTTTAAAAATAAGTTTGCCTTTTGGTTAGCTCTGGTTAGGTTTTTTTAAAGTGATTTTATATTAAAACAAGAGTTTTTTTAACAAATTATTAATGTTGGATTAGCTCAGGTTCGTCTATAAAACAATCATTCAAGGTAATGGTGGGTTCTGGGAATATACGATGTAACGGCAGGGCGAGGCTACATCGTGTTTGTTCCAGATAGGTTTGCACTTACCCTCCAAACCATCATCGCTGAGCATGTGTTACCTGGCACAGAAATCTGGACGGATTGTTGGCGTGGGTACCAGGGCCTTGCTAATTTAGCCGGTGTCTCCCCTTATGTTCATAAAACAGTAAACCCGAAATTTTGTAGAACCCCAAACGGGGGTTTGTACAAATTATGTCGAAGGATATTGGTCGCGCCTAAAACAGTTTTTGAGACGTCTGGGAGTGATGCAGTCTCCATTTATACCTGAATATATTGACCAGTTCATGTGGTGGCTGGTTTATGGGAACACTTTAATCGACCAGATTTCACAAAAATATCCTTTTTAACTTTTATGTTTTTTTTTAAGTGTGTGTTTTTTTCTGTTTTGTTAACTTTCTTTTTGACATTGATTGTACTTACTTACCATGGCATATACTTCAGGAAATTCAGGTGAGTTTGGCAACGTCGCAATAATTTCCTTTCTGTATTCTATCTAAAACCTCATAATGTAGAGTTTTTGCATTGAAAAGTACTGTAAATTGTGATGTTTTTTTTTTCCCGAAAAAAAGTGTGTTTTACAAGCAACTTTTGCTTTTAATCTACTCTATACGGCATATACTAATGTTTAAAATTAAAAAAAAACCTAAAATGTGTGGGTATGTAAAGTCAATAAGACCCCTAAGGGGTCTCAAATAAAGGAATGATTATTAAATAATTTGTAATATGTATGTACCTGGGTGTGGCTGAGGCATCGGCATTGTAGGAGGATATGGACCAGCACTTCCATAACCAGCTGGAGGTGGTGAAACAGGTCCACCATGCACTGGGTACGGCTGTGGAATTGGTTGAGTTGTTACTGTGACAGAAGGACCATCTAAATAATATTTTATTAGTTTAATTTAAATCATCACTATTCAGTAATTATAATTGTTAAATGAACTTTATATGTATATTATTGCATACATATAATGAGCCAAAGTTGCGTAAAAAAAAGGGACGAATATATAATGACTCCAGATATAGAAGATTTTTCCCAAATGTGTACCGAAATGAATTGGAGTGGCATATTGGACTTCAAGGATTCTCTTGACCAAGGGCACCTTTCGATTTTGAATATTTTTAATAATGCATTTCCACAAAAATTTATAAAGAATAAGAAGAGAAAGTGGGGTTGGTATACAGCAGGCCTAAGGGTTTCAGCCAAAAATATGAGTTCCTTGCACTATATTCGTAAGTTTGCATTACATAGTAATCATTTTATTGCCTATTACACTAGGTATCGCAGCATATATAGTACTATTAGAATGGCAAAAAAATTGTATTACAGACACATCGTGGTAATCCTATTAAATATTTGGAAGGAAAGAATATAACAGAGTCGTTTTATTTTACTCCTGTTGACATTGAGAAGATACAGCAAATCTTTGGGGAGATCAGGAATAAGCATTCTTCTGGCTGGGATGAGCTGTCTTTGAGAGTTTTTCTCTCACTCCCCAATGAGGCTTTGAGGATCCTAACAGAGTCTATAAATACATCATTAGTTGTGGGGAAGTTTCCAGCATGTTTAAAAAAAAGTAACATTATCCCTGTGTTTCAGGGTGGTGATTCACAGGATCCCTCGAACTATAGGCCAATATTGCTTCTTCCACCATTGTCAAAGATAATTGAGAAGTTAGTAAAAAAGAGAATGATCTCCGTTTTGCAAAGGCACTATGCAGATCAGAGCAGTTCGGTTTTCGTGACTTACTAGGTACTGGGGATGCAATGTTCCATTTCCTGGAGAACCTTTACCTGCATCTTAACGATTGAGAGGCGGCAGCTGCGGTATTCTGTGACTTATCGAGGGCATTTGACTACGTGACTCACGGAATATTGCTGCAAATGCTCGAAGTGTATAACTTTCGAGGCATCGCACTGGAGTGGTTTAGGTCATATTTAAATGGCCATACGCAGGCTGTAAGGAGCAGCAGCATAGCTTTCTGGGGATCTTGCTCGCAAATGCTGTTCAACTCTGTTTTTATCTTATAGAAAAGAGCAGTAAGATACTTGTGCAAGGCTGGATGTAGAGATACCTGTAGACCTTTATTTGTCCAACAAAAAATATTGACCCTGCCAAGTATTTTTATCTTTGAAACGGTCTCATTGATGTTTAAAAAGTTTAAGAGTGAAATTAACTCCCATGTCTCGGCTTACAATACCCTTAATACAAATTCTATTCATCTGCCAATACCATCCAATACATTAACCCAAAAGTCAATATTTTATAATAGTAAAAAACTTTTTAATAAACTGCCTTTACCGATTTGACAGATAACCTGTAATAAAAAATTCTGAAGAAAGGTTAAAAAAGTATTGGTTGGGAAAGCCTACTATACGGTAAATGAATTTTACTCAGACAATTTTATGTAGTTCATCTTTTTATGTGCTATTTGTCACAATTGACCATAAATGTGAATGTGTTTTATACTTTGTATTATAGTCCCTCTATTTTTTTTGTATTTGTATTTTAATTGATATTTTAAATATTTATTGTGTTATCATTGTTAAATGTATGGTATTGTTGGTCCAATATTATATCAGTTATTTACAGCTTAAGCAAATTTTAATTTTATTACTTAGATTTTGATTAGTGTTTTAATGTGCTTTGTTCAAGAGATGGGTAAATCTTTTAACGATAAAGCTTATTTGATTTGATTCAATTTGAATGTGTTCTAAAAAGGTCAACATTATTATGTGTAAGTACTTCCGTGGACACATCATTACGTGTTTTCCACAACAACTCAAATCTCTGAGGGTTTGGGAACACCAACTTGGTTTTGTCCTTTGCCATTTTGCTTAGAATCATAAGACACAGATAGATTGCTACGTCTATTGTTTGAAAATGAATAAAAGAAATAACACACCTGACAGATCAGCTCCAAATTATAGACCAGTCATTAGAGACAATGAATTGACCATAATTCCATAAATGATCAAACTTATAAATATGTTACTGAATGTAAACTCTACAAATTTGCAACCTTTTACTACAAACGGAACATTGTCAGTTAAAACTGCAAAAAAACAATGATTAGCTGTCTTTTTGTATACTCCAAAAGTTGTGCAAACTTGTGATATAGTGGGAAATACTATTTTTGAATGTGCATTATATTTTGTAACTATTAAAGAAGTGCAGGACTATTTTCTTGATTATTTTTGGTGATTAGTCTTTAAAAAAAAAGTGAGAAATGTTACAAGTTTTCACTTTTAATCAACTCTATACATCATAAGCTAGCATTTAAAATTTTAAATAACTACAAATATTTGGGTTCCATAAAGACACAAGAACCGTGTTCTTTAAAAGTGGTTTTTGTTCTTAACAGATCATTTCCGCTGGAATATTAGTTACAGCCTTGTGTTAAATATAGTATATCTAATTATTTAATAAAGTTTTAATTAGATTTTGATTGCTAAGAATTTATAAAACCAATTTTAGTATTTTGCTTAAAAGGTTGTAATTCAAAAATATTATGTTAAAAGATACTCTAAAACTTAGATCAATCATTACCTGGTTGACCACGATTCCTAGTCGCCCATCAACAAAGTGCTTGTACTCAGCCAGTTTAATATAAAATAAACAACTAAATTGTAAATTAAAATGTCCAAACACTTAAAATAAAACCAAAGGTGATTTATAAAACAGACTCCACTAAACGCAGTCACAATTATTCAACCCACAATACATTTTGACCGATCATTTGACCATCTAATATTTGACCTTAGTCAAATTAACTGGTCAATTGGTGTATCATAATTAAACCTTAATTTCTTTTGTCCTACTTTCATAAATATGTGTTTGGATATATTTATAATTGTTTACTATTTACACCTGTAAGTGATTTGTCGTGTAGGTAAGTATCTGCAGAAATAAGACTATTATCTTATCTAATTATACTTGTTCAATTATTAGCACTTAAATCCAGGCTTAAATCACTATCTTACTTACGTCTGTAAACTGCCCCTTCCTGTCGCTTTTTCCTACAGCACCATCCACATACGGAGAATATAATTATACAAATAATAACCACAGCAATAGGTCCGGCAATATCCATTTTTAACTAACTACAATACTACAAAGTGTAATCAAACTGATTAAAATGTCTTTTCATCCAAATACATCCGACTTTTGCAAATGCCACCGTAGTATCGTTGAGTATAAACAATTTTACTCTACGGTGCTAACTGAATATTACTTTTTAAAAATCTAAGATTTTTATTACATAATATTCACATTATTATGATTTCCTGTAAATATTTTTCCTAAAGATCCCAGGAAAAGTTTTATATTTTGAGACTACAGTAGCAAAGAACAAACACAAAGAACGAACAAGAGAAGCAGAAAAACAACTGAACTAAACTGACAGAATCAATTCAAACAGGGTTACCACCAACGTTGCCACATGTACATGTTCTTTTCTTTGTACAACAGACGAGTCGGTCGACAAGTTTTTTTATTCTTAACCATCTGTACGAGTCCCGTTCCTTTCAGAGTCTTGGTTGAAATATGTTTTTTGCTGTTGGCTGAAAAAAAATTGTGTTTTAAAAAGCAGATTGCGTTTAGGTTAGACCTGATTAGGTTCTTTCTTTTTGGGATGAAGTAAGATTGTCAAACAAGACTTGCGCGGGTACATTTTTTTCCTAATCATGAGCACGAGTCCCGCGCTTGGCGGGACTTTTGACAATCCCTGTTTTAATATGGATATATCTTTTTATATTTATATATATATGTATATATATATATATATATATATATATATATATATATACATATATATATATATATATATATATATATATATATATATATATATATATATATATATATATATATATATATATATATATATATATATATATATATATATATATATATATATATATATATATATATATATATATATATATATATATATATATATATATATATATATATATATATATATATATATATATATATATATATATATATATATATATATATATATATATATATATACGCTATTTTATATCACCCCAAAAAAAGCATAACTAGGGCTAATTTTTTTGTGTACCAACAATAAAAAAATGCCGACTGTCATGAATTGAACTCAATGCGTCCGCGTGACAGTCAGACGTCGTACCACTAAACCAATCCAGTCACATACTGGCAAATAAACAAAACCGGTTTATACTCCACGTTTATAAAGGAAGCTCGGGCAGTGTCACAAGACCCGGGTAGTTCCGAATATCCACGAGAGTAAACAAACTTTCCAAACCGGAATAAGGTGTAAATCATTTGGTAGAATAGCCCCAGCTCTGACTAAGCCTCGGACGGAGAGCTTGATAGCTAAGTGACAATCTACAGGTTTTTGAGCTAACAACCTAAGCAGCACAACTTTCTTATTTTAGCTTACCAGAAAAATACAGAAGAACTAGATCATAGATAGATTAGAAGAAAAGGCAAACAAGAACGATTATCGCCACGTTAGCTTTAACTTTTAACTACGTTAAGTACATATTAACATAATTATATAATCAAATACAATATTATTTTCTTAGTGTTAAATATCCTGTAGATAATTTCATTTTCTGTAACCGATTAAAGTTTACATTTATGTTATACTAAAATTTAAACCATAAATCAAACAAGAAGACAATTTTAAATTTGTCTCGGAGTGGTTGTTATTATTTTTATTACATGTTTGCTTAATTTTAATTATGTATAGAATACCTATTTATACGTAGATTAGAATAGATCTAGATATGTATTAGATGGCTTTAGGGGCTGCGTGACTCATGCTGATGATTTAGAATAAAAAAATTGCAGCTTGCTAATGCCTGGAACACAATAAACCTTCCGTAAACGTTTAAAGTAAAAATTAACCTACAGGAAGGAAGCATAAAAAGAAAGTACACAATTGAGGCACAGAGATGACTAATAATTTTGACTTTGGTACTAAATATCACCGTTTGTAACTCATTTTCAAAAAAACATTAGTAAATTGATTTCTATTGTGTTCCATGCTAAACTGACCGGTTGACAGTTGATATTTTCAAATGTCAAATTCCTTTTTGTATACAGCCATTGTTAATGTGTTAGTAGTATATCAAGGGTTATATAACATTCTGTGAACTTGCGATACCGATATTGACAACACCGCAGAGGGCTCATAAGAAGAATGTATAATTTTACCTGAAATCGTAATAGAACTATTCAGCGGCGCAATAGCGTAATACATGACTTTAAATGGCAATTATAACCTGCGGTTACAGGATAATTCCGGTTTAGAGGTCGAATTATTTTTTAGTCTTCACATTATATCTCATTCCGTGGTAATTAATCCCTGCTAAACTATGCAAAATTTGTTCAAAAAAGTTTTACAATACTGCATACATTTTGATAGTTTCAGAATAAAATTTAAAATTACTTATAAGAACATCAAGTCAATAGCCGTCACATTATAAATATCTGTTGTTTTACCTAATCTGTTATACTTTAAATCGATGGCAAAGCGGTTTTTTCACATTTGAATAAGATAAAAACCTATTTTTTACATTTTCGAAAAGTATGATTCTACTTCCCAAAATAAAATACAAATTTACGAAAATAAACAAATATATGATAAAAATGAAGCTATTTATAAATTTGATGCTTGTATTTCACCTTGGTAGAAAACCTTGATTTATCTACACACGTTTAAAAAAAGTTTTCTACCCTTTAGGTTTTCGACTTCCCCAATCCAAAATTCGAAAATACAGCAGGTAATAACTGGGTCTGGATCATATTTAGACCTAGTTAAGCGCTGTTTCCGTAAGGAACGCGAATTGTCTTCTACATAATTGCTTTTTGATATAAAAAAGGCTGCCTCCGAGCTTAATACCTAGCAAAACCAATATATGGCTAGCAAAAAAACCGTACGTGCATCTAAAAGAAAAAAAAGCCAAGCAAAAATATAAATAACGACGAAAATATAACCACTGTTGCCACACCCAATACATTTGTACTAGATCTAGTACTTTTTGATCGAATCTAGTGATCTAAGTACATGCTGATGGAAATCTAGTACTTTCATATTAGGAACTAAGAAATGAAAAACGCGTCAAAGGCGTCGATGGGCCTAATCTTGATAGCAAAGCATTTAAAATAAAAAGCAGAGTGATATTTAGTTTAAATAAAAAACCGAACATGAATATATATGTGTTATTTTCATTCATTCATTTGGTGGTTAGTGACTAATATTAGTAATACGTGTTAAATTAATGAACAGTTTTTAACTATCGAATAAGCAGCAACTATCGAATAAATCGGTAATTTTTATTCGATAGTGCCCACCGCTAACACGAATATTTCATGTCAGGTCACTGTTACAATAATGTATTGGTACAGAGGTTCACATGAGCCTGAGGCATGTAGTAACGAAGATTAATTTAGAACAATTGTAATATTAATTAAATTGCAATGTCTAATTGATAAATATTTCTTGATTTATTGAAAAATGTTTTTTATCAAAAGCCTGTATTATATTTAATAGTTAAAAATCAGGTTTGTTAACTGTTGCTAATGCATTTGAATAAAAAAATAACAATAAACTGGGAAATATGTTGTTTTGATTGTCGTATTTCGACCTATAATTATTATTAAATATCTTTCAAACAAAGGATATAAAGGTGAGAATTAATTTTTCACCAATCTCAAATTCTACTACAATACGCTAAATTGTCCAGGGGAAATTTAAAGATACTCAACTTAGTCAATTATTCAATATTTAGTACTTCAATTTTAATTTTCATTACATTTGTACTAAAAAAATATTAGTACTTTTTCTCATTATCTAGTACATTTCTCAAAAGCAATGTGGCAACGCTGAACATAACCTTAACTTGGTCATTAAAAAATCTAATTCACAAATTGTGGTCAAATTTTTTTAGATTTTTGGTAGCTTACATTCTATAATGTATCTCTCTAAAAACCAATACATTATTTAATATAAATAACACTTGCAAATTTGACTTGATTTAATTTATTAATTAAACACTTCAGCAGCAGGAAAACATAGGTATCAATACTTACTTGCATAATACGGATCTCGTCGTTGATTAGTATTGCTGTCCTTGCAACATAAACAACAGAGTCCTAGAAGAAAGTTTATATACTTTATCTATATATATGTATATATATATATATATATATATATATATATATATATATATATATATATATATATATATATATATATTCTATTTTATTATATTCACACCTAGGCAAAGTCCGCATTCGCAACAACACTGTAATAGTTCACAACAACCGTCGTCCATGTTTGATCACAATATTATGTTGTAAAAACTAATAAAACTAATTAGTAATTATATTTAGGAGTGATTCAGTCTACTAACACCGAAGTTCTGTTTACCTTAAATTATAGCGTGATTCGAGATTGCAAGTTAATGTAGTATAGGTTTCATTGGGTATGTTTGCATTGTTTTCATACGCCAGCGCAATGTAAAATTTATAACGTAAGATTTGCGGTAGCGTTTAAGGTGTAATAATAAAAATTATTTATTTTCAGCATCAGATATGTTATTTGGAACTTTAGCGTCCTCCAATAAAACGGATGACAACCAAATCCGTTTTATTTTATCGACTAATTGTCACATTTTCACTGGTATATATTACGATCTACACGTTTTTAGCTAAATTAAGTTTTATAAAACGTCATCCATATTTTTGCGAATGTTATATTCTTCAGTATTAGTTGTCATGGGCTATAGTTACTGATTTTACTTCGAAGAATGAATAATGTTATTTTAATCAATCACCTTTATGTAATCTTAACAATACAAGCTATGAATACGATTTTGTATACACTACTATCTAGAAATCCGTAATAGATACGAAAAAAAGTTTCATACAAAATTTTCTTTAAATTTAAAAGTTCTTTTAAAATATAATACTTCCATGTATACAGGGTGTCCCAATTTTGCTGGGACGACATCAACTATAAAATTTTAAATGGGACACCCTGTATTTTTGTCCATTATTTGATTCCTTGTCAAAAATAAACATAGTAATTAATTTAAACTATAGTCGATTGATGCGTAGTTTCCGAGATGTGTGAGTTTTTGAAAACTATTAACTAACTATTTTTCAACTCACTATAAAAAATAGCAAAATTCTAAAATTGGGCGTTTGGGTGATAATTTCCAATTTATAAAGCATCAATGCATATACCGAATACAAAATTTTTGTCCACCCCTATACAGGATGAACATATCAATTTTGCAACTTTTTAAAGTGAAAAAAGTCGATTTTTTTAAATAGAACACCCACTAGGTTTTTATTTATTCAAATAATCATCAAAATACCTACTTTTTCATATTATTCTATACCTAAATTCAATGGTTACAGAGAAAATCGCAATTTAACAGAAAATCTCAATTAATTCTTGAATAATATGTTACTCAAAAAAAAAAACTATAGGAGGCCATGGAATGGAAAATATTTCTATTTGCTTAACTATAGTCCTAATTTTATTCTATATTTATTTATTGCTAAATTTTAAATTTAACACCATTATTGAAAATTAATATTAGAAACAAACTTTTTCAACATATTACATTAAAAATGTTCTTATACTTCTCCACAGTGCTATGGAGCATTATCTTGTTTTCCATAATTTAATTTCTTAAAAGGTTTAAAAATGTTTGTCTATTCAAATAAATAGTGGTAAGAAACACAGGCCCTATTATGTGGTCGTTAATAATACCACACCACACTTTGATGTCCTCGTCTTTTAATTTGCTTGATTAAATGTTTATTTGTCTCAGAATAGTAGTGATTTTTTTTTGTTATAATTTCTCACAGTGGAAAATATCGCCTCAACTGTCCAAAGGATTTTATTTAAAATCCATCTCTCAAGATGCATGCCCATCATTTACTTACAAAAATCCAGTCTGGTGTGATGATAATCAGCTTCATTGAAAAATTGATTAGGAAACTTACACTTGATGTATGCCGTCATGTAAAAATTGAAATCCCGTTGTGCATCTCTTATAGAGTTGGTTGGATATTCAATGAAATATAATAAAACTTCCATTTGAAAATCTTCAGAAACGACTGAACAGGTTTTTTCCCTTTTTCTATATTTCAAAACTCCATGAGTTGATAAATCATTGCAAAACTTTCTTCTTTGGTATCCTTGCCATGGTAAATATTGGACGATAAAGCAAGTGCTGGACTTTTATTATTTTCAGTGTAATAGTTATATAAATATTGAGCCATTTTTTAAAATAGACAAGGAAACACCTATACAAGGAAACGTTTTTAAAGTCTATTTGAAATTTAAATAATTTCAGTAAAACAACCACTAAAAACACAAGTAAATTGAAAAACGGTCAAATTTAAAACAGATAGTTACATTATCCATTCCATGGCCTCCTATAGTTTTTTTTGAGAATGCAGCATCACAATATTCAAGAAATCACTGAGATTTTTTGTTAAATTGCGGTTTTCTCTGTAACCATTGAATTTAGGTATAGAACATATAGATATGAAAAGTAGGTATTTTTATGATAATTTGCATAAATAGAAAACATAGTGGGTGTTCTATATAAAAAAATCGACTTTTTTCACTTTAAAAACGTCCTAGATTGATTTCGTAGTATGTCCAACTTGTAAACAAAAATTTTGTATTCCGCCAAATTTTAAATTTTTGCTATTTTTTATAGTGATTTGAAAAACGACTCCAGTTTTCAAAAAATCACACATAACCCTAATTATCGCGGAAACTACACAGAAATCGACTATAGTTTAAAATGGTAACTTATGTTTATTTTTGACAAGGATTTAAATAATAGACAAAAATACAGGGTGTCCCATTTAGTTGATGTCCTCTCAGCAAAATTGGGATACCCTGTATACATGGAAACATTATATTTTAAAAGAACTTCAAGTTTAAGGACATTGTTTGAAACTTTTTTTGTTTCTATTACGGATGTCCAGATAGTACAGCGGGTATTTTTATTTGGAACATGATGTACAGAGTGTACCATTTTGATTGCAATCGCGAGGTATTTCGCTTATTTTTAAAGATACAACTTTGAGGTTTCCGCGAACCTGTTCCACTTTTTTGTATACCGAAAAATGCTGCATCCAAAATAGTTACAGCCCTCTTAGTTTCTGAGCTACAGGACGATATTGAAAATATCGCATTTTCAGATACCCCTTCTACCTCAGTTGTCTGACAACTCGTCAAAAAGTTAAAAACGAATCCTTTTAGAACTTCTTACGTAGAATCCAGAGGCTAAATCAAATTTTTCTAAATATTACTGTTTTTGTAATATGGCAAATGCCTTTTTTATGGTACACCCTGTACATTTGTCAAGAAATTAATTTGCTTTTTTAAAAGCTTCTCAAAAACATATAACAATAGGGATCTATTTTAATAAACAACAACAAAAATCGTAATTTTGATAATTCGCATTCAAAATTTTGCAGTAGGCCATGCAAAACAATGCTGCTTTTTATTTATATGCTACCAATAAATCAAGAAAATTATTGAATAACAGCTATGTATCAATATATTTATTGATAATTTTGTACAAAAAAGTGCTAGCTACCCAGATTTATGTAACAAAACGAAAAAACATTTATAAATAATTATTATCCAATAAGCCTATCAGCAAAAATCAACTTTGCAAGTCGTAACATAAGCACTACAGTAATCAAGTAAATCAGAAGAACCGTTCAAACTGCTTTCCATTTTGTTGTATGTATGCTTCGCATAATTTTTCTATTTGTTTCATGATTTTAAGCAAATCAACGGGATGGTTTTGTAAATAGCGAAAACTTTCTCTTATTTCGTTTCCCAAATCTTGAATATTATCCTATTGAACTTGATACATTTTATTCTCCAGATATCCCCATAGAAACAAATCCGATATCGGCAAATCTGGGGACCGAGGGGGCCATCTTATACGTCCATTGATTCTAATCCACTGATTGGTCAAATTATTCTCCAGAAATAACCACACCATTTGAGAATTCTGTACAGAAGCCCCGTCATTAAGCAAATCAGGTCTAACTGTCTCTAAATTTTCTGCGTAGCCATTGGCTGTTAGATTTTCCTCAGATATATAAAATTTTATCTGTGTTCCTAATATGAAGCAACGTACATTTAGATAAAACCAGCCCCACTGTCTTCTGGGAAATGGTTTTCCTGGGATCAGATTATACTATTGTGCCTATTAAGTATACCGGAATTACTAAAATGTGCTTCGTCTGACCATATAACTTTCATTTTAAAATCTCTAACCATACCACATCTTTCTCGATACCAATTGCAGAAGACTACCCGAAGATAAGCATCCCCAGGGTGTAAATGCTGGACAAGCCTAATATTGTATGGATGGGATTTGTAATTTTTTAGATTTTTTTTTATTTACAAGAGTTTATAGGCTAAGCTTCTGCATTCGCGAAAACTGTGATTTTCTCAACTTATCGATTTTCTTTATAATACGTTTTTGACCGAGGTTTATTATATGATCCGTGATCAAGTAAATTCTTTCCAAATGTATGATTGGTGCATTTCCCCTTATCATATCGTAAGAAAATTCAGTCTGTACTTACATTTTGGGGCGCAGTGATAAATACATAAAACATCGAACTCTTACTGTCTTAGATGGTCGAATAGTAACAACTTTCTTGATGTCAGATAAGCGTAAATCGCACAATACACATCTTGGCAAGAGCCAAAGATACCACAAATGGCTACCATCTTCAAAAACAAATACGCAATGTCCTGTGCATCTATGGAAAACTTCCGCAAAACGTCTTCGTCAAATGTCAAGAATCATTTAAATTTTATGTATTAATAATAATATAATTTAAACAGTTTGAAATACGAATTGCTTCCACAGATCTGCCGGCTCAAGTTTCGTTTACCTGAAATTGGTTATAAGGAAAGTATCTAGTTTTACATATTCTAGGAGCTTTTCTAAATAACGGAAAATAAGAATTTTGCTGCGGAAATGCGTCATTTCCGTTCTGCACAGTTTAGTATACCTGAAATCAGTTACATGAAAACTTTGCATTGCATCTCATCCCAAACTCTTTCCCAAGCACGAAAATGTTAAAATGTGTCTGCGGAAATTTGTCATTTTCATTTTCTGCGGAAATTTTGTATAGTTTAGAATATCTAAAATCAGTTACACAAAAAAAAAACTTTGATTTACATTCTAAATTCTTCTACATTTTTTAAGTAACGAAAACGAAGGCATGATTGCGGATGGAGGCAAAATAATCGATGGCATTATTGCGGAATGCTCGTATATATTTGTTCGATTGCCTGACTCAAGAAAGGATCATCCTTCTTTGTTTATATTCCTTGAAGTTCTTAAAGATATGCAGACAGATACTTATATGAAACTTCGTGACTCAGACAAATTATTGAGATTATCTAAAAAAAATTTCGGGCTGTCACGTATACGGGTATAAAATGTCGCTGACAATACGATGCGTTCAGCCGTTATTTTTACATTCCGCAATCGTGCCCTCACTTCATTTTGTGAAAAACTGAATACTAATGTTTCGTCCGCAATCGTGCCGCGCCCTGGAAAAGCGCTCAAAATTTCCGTGAAAAATGTAAATGACAGATTTCCGCAGACAAATTTTTACATTTTTATCTTGAGGAAAAAGTTTAGAATATAAATCAAAGCTTCTTTTTTATGTAACTGATTTCAGGTAAACTAAACTATACAAAATTTTGTCGGAAAAATAAAACGACAAATTTCCGCAGTAACATTTTGGCATTTTGGTGCTTGGGAAAGCATTTGGGATGAGATGCCAAGCAAAGTTTTCATGTAACTGATTTCAGGTATACTAAACTGTGTATGAAAATGAAAATAACGCGTTTCTGCAATAAATTTTTTCATTTCCGTTGTTACGAAACACTTCTAGAAAAGATTTCTTTTCCCTTTAAAGTATTTTTACCCCACCCAGCACCCCTATTCGCTCCAAGATCCCGCAAGCTTCTAAATTAAAAAAAAAAAAAAGGGGTGTGCAATGGAAATGACGCATTTCCGCAGGAAAATTTTTCATTTCCGTTGTTAAGAAGGGCTTCTAGAAGGCAATTAAATATTGTTTTTCCAAATAACCCATTTCAGGTAAACAAAACTTGCCCCAATCTGCCTTCGCTTTTTCCGCAAAATGTGCCAGGAATACATTTTCAGTATATTTCAAAGAAACGCATTTTTTTTCACACATTTACTTTAAGCAATCTCATATTGCATTAGGGAATTTCTGGGCAACAAATCCAAGTTCAAGCAACAATCACATCGTTTTAAGAAACTGACAGAACATTTCAAATTTCCCGTAAACAATTAAACTAGTGGAGCAAATCGACCAATGCTTTATCTATGAATTAAACCAACAATGTTTGTTAGGTTTTATTAAGAAATATCAACTTCCACAATTTTTTCATACCATGCAATTTAAAACTATCTACTTCCAATTTATTAAATATCCTAAAAATTTAATGTGTAAATGTACTATTGCTTTTTATAGAAAAAAATATTGTACTCATTGTGAATTGCACAACTTTCACATGTGTGCCTGAAAAATTTACTTTTAACGCTTATATCATAAATAACCATTTAATACTCCACAAAAATATGGGCATACAATACAACCACAATTAGAGATATGGTAAAAGTATTATAATTATTATGCAAATAGATTACAAAATACTGGCTAAGGTGCAACTTTTATTAGCGATACTAATACCTAAAAAAATAAGTATAGTTATGACGTATGCCGGTATGGTGACTCAAAACTTTTAGCGAAGCAGTGAAAAATTTTGTTGGGTAATTTTTTCACTTACGTCAAAGTCAGCCAAATCGAAAACCAAGACGATTTATTGTTACATTATTACCGTTGTTTGAAAATAGATATTTATTTTGTTGCGACTGTTGTGTTTAATTAGCTTTTATTCGAGAAATACGTCCGTAAATATAACGCCTGCAATTTTTTTTTCAAACTGTTTAATTCCAACAGAGTAATATTTCTCCTATAGCACTAGGATTTTTTCATTTTTTATCTTACCATAATCAGTCCCTTCTTGTTAAGGTATTAGATATTTTATAATTATACATCAAAATATATTAGATATAATACCTTTCTCTTTAAATACACCCGAGAAATATGAAAAAAAAACCCTGCCATAAGAGTCTAGACTTCTGTATGCACCTTGTTAAATCTGAAAGCTGGGTTAAATATTCTAATTAAACAGCAGTTAAGTTTTCTGGAGTCGAGGGACAGTAGTATTTCAAATTTGAATGACTTTTTCAAGTACTTTACTTGATTGACAAGATTGGCGTACTGACAGCTCCGTTTGTGAAGTTATCAGGTAAATTGTTACTTTCAGATCCAGGGTTGCCAGAGCTGGTACAACTGCACAGATCTGGTACATTTTAATAATGTTTTTACAAGAGTACATTTTTAATATTTGTGGTACATTTTGTACAATATTAAACCTCGATGAGGACCAGGACACGAAATTTTTCAAAATAAAAATAAAGGCACTGAACTGACAACACTGAATATCGATATCTTTCAAAATAATGATAGGTTTTTCTAGTCACTACTCATCATCGATCACTTACATCATCACTAAAACTAATTAAATTTAATTAAAACAAAAACCTAGAAACCGTTTATTGTCTGAAAGCAAGAAAATATGTTTTATTCATTTCCCATTTTTATTTATTATTAAATTATAATGGTTTTAATGATTACTTTATTGACAAACCTACAAACCTGGTGCTAACCTGACGGGATGGAGTCACTTAACAGTATAGAATTTGTTAAAAAAAACCATGTTTTAATATAGATACACTATTTTACATCACCTTAAAAAAAAGGCCTAACCAGTTTAAAAGCAATCCTATTTAAAAAAATAAATAAGTAGCTTATATTAGTTTCCGTGACGTTGATGAATCAAATCTGATTTTTCGTGAACAAAATTTTAGAAAGATCGTTCTGGCTAGTCTGGAAGACGCGCCCATAAATAATTAGTAATTCCGACAGAATTTTTGTTTAAAAAAATCCTTGTTTTAATATAGACACGTATTTTGTTGGCGCGCTACCGCATGCTTTTTTTAATAGCAAACGTACACTAAACTGCATTTGTATTAATTATTATAAATATGGTTTAAAAAAATATTGCTAACGATGTCTTTCGAAAATTTTAACGAACTCTGTTTATACTTAAAGATGCATCGATATTTTTTAAACACCGATACATCGGACCAAATCCACCGATGTTTGTACGTGTGTCCAGATTTGGTTGCAAAAGCAGGGTATCTCGCGTATTTTTTCACGAACCTGAGCTAATTTTTTGTGAAACTCATGAAGCCGTAAACAAAATTTTCATAGCCTTCTTTGTTTATGAGATACAGGGCGAAATAGAAAATTTTGCATTTTGGGACCCCCCTCGTATCTCGGTTATCCTTTAACTTAACGCAAAGGGAAAAATTGCTGGATCCAGTGGCGTAGTCATATTTTTCATTTGAGTTGTTATTTTTTAGATATGACCCAAAATTGTGTTTTTTTAAATGGTACACTCTGTATATTTGTCCAGAAATTGATTTGTCCTTTTAAAAGCTTCTCAAAAATATATAATAGTATGGGTCTATTATAATAAACAACAACAAAAATCCTAATTTTTATAAATATCATCCCAAATTTTTCAGTAGGCCATGCAAAACAATGCTGCCTTTTATTTAAAGTCGTTAATAATATCAACATCCTAACAATAAATCAAAATAAATATGTAATTAAATCTATTTATCAAAATATGTATTGATAATTTCGCACCAAAAAAGTACCACCTACCTAGATTTATGTAACACAAGAACAAAACAGTAATAAATTATTATGTAACAAGTCTTTCAGCAAAAATCAACTGTCGTATAAGAACTACAGTAACCAAGGAAATCAAAAGAACTGTTCAAACTGATTTCCATTTTGTTCTATGCATGTTTCGCACAATTTTCGTATTCGTTTTAGGGAATTAAGCAAAATAACGGGATGATTTTGTAACTAGCGAAAATTTTCTTTTATTGCATTTCCTAAATCTTAGACATTATCATAATGGTCTTAAATGTAAATTCTATTTTCCAGATATCTAGGTAAAATTATTGTCCAGAAATAATCTCGTCATTCCAGAATTGTGTGTAGGAGCACCGTCCTGTTGAAAATAAATTTCGTTAATTTGCGCTAGGGGAACATCGTCAAGTAATTCAGGTATAGCTGCCTCTAAAATTTCTATATAGCTATTGGCTGTTAGATTTCCCTCAAATATATAAAATTTTATATGTGTTCCTAATATAAAGCAGAACACATTTAGACCAAACCTGCCCTGCTGTCTTCTGGGAAATATTTGCTGTTGATTTTCCTGTGACCAGAATCTACTATTGTGCCAATTGAGTATACCAGAATTACTGAAATGTGCTTCGTCTGACCATATAACCTTCCTTTCAAAATCTCTAACCATATCGCATCTTTCTCGAAACCAGTTGCAGAAGACTACCCGACGCTCTGCATCTCCTGGCTGTAAGTGCTGCTCGAGCCTAAATTTGTATGGGTGGTATTTGTGTTTTTTTAGAATTTCTTGAACTCTAGTTTTTAGAAACCATATGCTCTTTTCACTGGCCCTACAAGAGTTTGTAGGGTAAGCTTCTGCATTAGCCAAAACCGTAATTTCCTCAGCCTCCCGATTTTCTTTATTATATGTTTTCGTACGAGGTTTGATAAATGATCCGTGATTAAGTAAATTCTTTTTAATCCGATAAAAAGTTGATATATTAGGTTGCCTCCTTTCTGGATATCTAAATAAAAATTAAGCAATAGTATTTCAACATACCTACAAATTAACTATTTACCTGTTAAAATACATCTCAGAAGACGCTTCAACATTTTCATAACTTATTATAAAACAAGCTAACATATCATACTTTTCATAATGTTCGAAAGTTTGGTTTTCTTCCATAATAATACAAATATATTTTTACACAATAAATAAATACAAAAAACTAGCGCTATATTTTATATACGCGTACAAAATTGGGATGTCATTTGCTTCCAAGAAAACAAAAGAAAACGGCATCGTTTTGCATGGCCTACTGCAAAATTTGGGATGATAATTATAAAAATTAGGATTTTTGTTGTTGTTTATTAAAATAGACCCATACTAGTATATATTTTTGAGAAGCTTTTAAAAGGACAAATCAATTTCTGGACAAATATACAGGGTGTCCCATTTAAAAAAACACAACTTTGGGTCATATCTAAAAAATAACAACTTAAATGAAAAATATGACTACGCCACTGGATCCAGCGTAAAAAACTGCATAAGCAGCAATTTTTCCCTTTGCGTTAAGTTAAAGGATAACCGAGATACGAGGGCGGTCCCAAAATGCAAAATTTTCTATTTCGCCCTGTATCTCATAAACAAAGAAGGCTATGAAAATTTTGTTTACGGCTTCATGAGTTTCACGAAAAATTAGTTCAGGTTCGTCAAAACCGCAAGGTTCTATCTTTAAAAATAAGCGGGATACCCTGCTTTTGCAACCAAATCCGGACACCCTGTACATCGATGTTATCATGGTGGAAAGAAATTATCAATGTTGCTGACATCGGTGTCAACAATACGACAGTATGGCAGATATATAAATACAAATATGGAAAAAATTGTTTGTATACACTTTAAACACACTATACAATAAATCAATAACATTTAAATAACCATAGGACAAATAATTAAAAATACTTTCTTCAGGTACTTTTAGCAACTGTTGCAGCCCTCATCCAGTGTTGCCACTATTTGCTTTAGATTATAAATGCAACTTTGTATAGCGCTTCGGCTAAAGCCTGGACTATTATTACTCCAGCTAGAAACAGACTGAGAGAAGAAGCTTTTTCAAAATTAATATTTTTAAGATCTGTAAATGAAAATGTTTATTTTGTTTTTTATTTTATAAAAAACATAAAACTTGTTTCATTTAAATAACTTTGATAAAAAAAGAATCCTGCCCAGGACTAACCTAAACGCAATCCGCACACAATTTCTTTTGTGGCAACAAAGAAAATATTTGAATATAAACTGGGCAAACAAGGAGACTGCGGATGTTTTAGAATAAAAAATTTGCACCCGCAAGGAAATGTTTTATTCTCAAGTCCGACACTTGACGAGTCTTGATAAAAAAATATTTTTGTTGGCATGCAGCGGCACTCGTTTAATTTAATTTAAAAAAAAATTATAATTTTGTAGATAATAAGTTTTTAAATTAGAGAATTGCTTTTGCGCTTAGCCCAGGTTAAACCTTTTTTGTTTTGTTGTAAAAAGACAAATCAATAAACGCAGGGGTTTCTAACCAATAGGAGCATTCCTATATACAAGTCCAGTTGGTTTATAAGTCATGTCGCCGGGTTTTTTTACTAATCAGATGTTTGTTACTCTCGAAAATTTGCTTAAATGTCACAATAAATAAATATAAATTTGACATTCCTCATTCCTCAAATGAAATATTAATTTTCCTTTCCAGTCTTCCGGTTCGTCTCGTCGAATGCAGACCTATGTGTTGTTAACATAAGTGGTGCCACGTGTTCGGTTTTGCTGCTTTATTTCGGGGGGAAACGGGAGACTCAACCGCTCAGGTGGAAACTTACGACCCCGCTAGAAAGGGAGCATACGCTGTGAACGTGTGAGGCCTAGTTGTTCCTGCATTCTATCCCGTTCGTCTGCCGCAGTTCTACATAGAATATTAGCGTAACGGCCGCTACGTGGCGGGAGTGGGAGGGGTAAGGGGATAGCTTGAAAGAAAGGGTCATCTCGTGATATCAGTAGTACTCTCAAGGGGCACCTAGTGGAAGCCTAGATGCATTTCAAAAATTTAAAGAGGAATTATTAAAGTATTTGAAAGATTCGGGGTATTCGGGAGCCTAGAGCTCGCCATCCGGATATCCTACCGATAACGCCTCCAAACTGGACCAAGGTGCAGGGTCGACTTCGAGGGTCGCCGATTTAACGACTCTGAGCCCCGGACGGAGGGCAATCTGGCGACTGCCTCGTAGCAAAGCCAATAAGTCCTGTTATGTAACAGGCTAAACAGGAATGAAGAAGAAGAAGAATTTTCCTTTCAACATTGTTCATTGTTATCAAATTCCACAGAAATTCTAACCATATTTTGTATCAAATTCTTTCAGCTACTGTGTAGTGATTGTGCTAGGTTACTGGGGAAGAGAAAATAGAAGTCTAAAAAAAAGAATATAGCCTATAAAATCCAGGCTGAAATACATTTTTTCACACAATTCGTTTTCTTGTTATATAAAACACCATTCATATTTCATATATTCCAATGATAATCGGATCTGTAGCACGAGAGGTTTGCTTTAAACTTATTAAACAGTAAACAATCCTGCTATGGATAGAAGAATTGATGAAAGATTTCGTAAACCAACACGTACTAAGGGCACTCCGTTTCACGCTCAGCGAAATTATTGGGCCGCTGGTGTAATAGGCGCTGCTGGCCTTTTTTGGTTTTTGTTGGAGTAAGTATTAATTCACTTTTTAATTATTAGGTATTAAAGTTGGATCGTTCCGTGCGAAATGTTATTTTGTAATGTTGCTTTATAGGAACAATATGAAATTTCCCTTATTTCAAAACAGGCACATTACTTTCAAATGACAACCAAAATAACCGTAGGTACACAATGCCAAGCTATCATAGCATCATCATTCCATGACACCTTGGTGCATGCCTGTAGAACAAAAGTTATTCTGTCAGGGATTCCAACAACCTGTCAAAAGTGGTTTAGCTGGATTTATACAGACAAATAACAAAATAAGAACTGATAATTTTTATACTGCAAATAAAAATAAAATATCTCTGACCAATAGGAAATCATTTTAAATGCCTATTAGCTGGCAGTTTTGCCAATCAACAAGGCCTCTCTCAGCTGTGTGCGTAAAACTAGATTTTTGTGTCAAACCTGGTGGGGTACTCTTAAGCTTTTATAAGGTATATGTTAGACCTCACTCGGACCTTGAGGGCATTGTTTTTTTAATAAATATGCTCGGAATGGACGTAGAAGTTGGTTAACAAATTTCTAATTAAGGCTTTCTCTTTATATGCCAATTATAATCACAAGATTGTATGTATATTTTGTCATTTTTTTTAATATGTTTTGTTTATTTAGATTTTTTTTTATCTCACTGACATATCAAAAATGTATACCTACCTCGTAGTTAGTTGAACTGTTGAATTTTTAGATTTAAGATTTTTTCGCCAGCTTGGTCATCAAGATTCAAATTTTCAGGCAATATTTGTACTATTGTACTATACTTCTGACACCCATCGACAGATATCACCCTCCATTATATCTTACTCTTTCACTCAGAACATATTGCAGTGACAGTGGACTCACTGGCGATGGATTTTACAGAGACTTTAGCGCGATGGATGGCGATGCAGTTTTAGCCTTTCTTTCCCAGTTTGTCTGGGATTCACTGTTCTTCAATAAAACTCTAGATCATATGATTAATATGTTTTATGAAATCGTATACCTGAGCATAGAATTATTTGTACCATTGAAAAAATACTCATCGAAAAAGTTTCCAGCTTGGTTTTCACATGAATTGAAGGATATGATTGTTCGCAAGAAAATAGCTCATAAGAAATATTTAGAGACTAAGTTACATTTAGATTATATTAGCTTTTGTAATATTAGATCCAACTGTAAAACTTTAAAAAGGCAGTGTTACCGAGATTATGTATTAACTACTGAAGCTTCCCTTAGGTCCAATTTAAAAAACTTTTGGAAATTTGTAAACTCTAAAAAGAAATGTTCGGGTATTCCCATGGAAATGTCTTATAATAATATTAAGAGCTCATCTGGTGAGCAAATTATAAATTTGTTTGCGGATTATTTCTCACAAATGTACAATAACAACACACTAGATTTAGCATCTCAATATCTGATATTTATTCTAAGTTATCAGTACTGGACGTTAATAAAGGTCCAGGGCCTGATGGTTTGCCTCCCAGTTTCTTGAGGCATTGTGCATTTATCTTGGCTCGTCCATTGTATTTTGTATTTAACGTGTCCCTATCTTCTGGTATGTTTCCCACCTTTTGGAAGATAAGCTTTATCACCCCTATCCTTAAATCAGGTGACAATGCCCAGGTGACCAACTACAGACCCATAAGCATTCTCAGTGTAATTCCAAAGATATTTGAAAGTTTGGTCTGTGATTACTTGTCTTCCTGTCTACATGGTCAACTCATTAATGAGCAAACCGGGTTCCTTCCTCGCCGCTCGACAGAACTGAATCTCTTGTCATTTACTGACTTCTTGTCGGAATCCTTGGAGGAGGGTTATCAGGTGCATGCCCTGTACACAGACTTCTCCAAGGCCTTCGACAGGGTCAATCATAAGGTTCTCCTTCATAGGTTGGAGGTCATGGGGGTGCACGGGGTGCTCTTGGGTTGGCTGAGGTCTTACCTCACTGGCAGGTCTCAAATGGTTAGGTTATACAACTTTAAGTCCTATGAAATTCAGGTACCATCCGGAGTGCCACAGGGTTCACACCTTGGCCCATTACTCTTTAATATCTATATAAATGACATAGGAACTTGTTTTCATAATAGCAATTTTCTTCTGTTCGCAGATGATTTGAAGTTCTATAGGAAAATTCATAGCACTGATGACTGTATGAAAGTTCAGTCTGACTTAGACCGGTTGGCTGCCTGGTGCAGGCACAGTGGGATGGACTTAAATATTAAGAAGTGCCATTCTATAGCTTTTAGTCGAGGTAGGAATCTGACTAATTTTGTGTATCATATCAACAACTCCGCTCTCGAAAATGTCTTACAGGTTAAAGACCTTGGTGTCACTTTGGATAATCAATTAAATTTTGCTCCCCATATCTCATCAATTGTTTCTAAATCCTTGCAAATGTTGGGCTTTATAAAGCGTTGCTCAAGTGACTTTCAGAATATATCTTCCATTCGGCTCTTATATTGCGCATTAGTACGGCCACATCTCGACTATAGTTCTTGTGTTTGGTCACCTCATTATGATGTTTATCCGGGCTATTGAGAGAGTACAACATAAATTTTTAAGATATATATCATTTAAACAAAACCGTCAAAATGACCTTAATTACATTCAATTAGAATCAGATCTGAATTTATCTACTCTCCAAATTCGTCGGCTGCAAAAGGATCTGAGGGTTTTTTACGATATTCTTCACGGTAATAGTTTTTGCCCTACTCTCCTTGATAAGATTGGACTTCATGTGCAACATAGGCAAACTAGACAAAGTTCATCTTTTCATGTCCCACCTCATAGAACAAATTATGGCTTCCACTCGTTTCTTTCTCGCACCGCCAGGCTCGCGAATAGACACCCTAATGATTTGGACTGTTTTGCTCATCGTGTTGCTTTTATGAGACAGCTCAAAAATTGTTTATGATGTTGTTGACTGTGGTTAACAGGTGAAATTTTTCCCACTTTAATGCCCGAAAAGACTGATTTTGTTTTCCTTTTTTCCCTTATTATTTGTATGCAATATTATAGTTTTTTTTTTTTTTTTTCTTTTATTTTTAAGAACTTGGAGTTTATCGAATGTTTTTGTTATATAAATTTATTATTTAAGAATAATAATGAAAATTATATTATATTATGTATTAATATTGGGCTTAATGTCCGTAGACAATAAATAAATAAATAAATAAATAAACTATTGGCTAATTACACTGGGAAACAAATTTCAGCTTTTTTTTTTGTTTCTCAACCAAACCCATTTTTTTTGGATTCATCTACATTCCTATAGATAACCACAACTTTTATATCCCCTCAAATTTGCCATTTATATCTTTCATGTTGTAAGATCTCTAGTAACAATTTCAAATTCCTATATGTTTCTTTCATGTGGATTACATGGCCAATTGGAACTGAATTGACCTAATGTTTGTGGGAAGATCACTGATATACAATATGAAAAGAAGCGGATTCAGCACAGATCCCTGTGGGACGCCACTAGGGTTGCCCCCATCGAATTCATTTGCGCAGTGGTTGAGACATTCTAGCAGGTTTGTGGTTGTTGATCTACCTGGAGAGTATCTGTTTGTTTTACAAAAGTCCCTTCACTACATATAAAACAAAAATGATCCAACTTATTTGCAATTTCTCAAATAGGAACAGCTCTCAATCAACTGGTGCTGGAAATACAACTAACTAACAATTTAGGATTTATGTTATATGTATTTAAACTCCTTATGAAGTAGACCTGGTATAATAAATCTAAGTATTTCTCATATAATGGTCGAATTTTTCCATGCATAAAAGGTAGGTAGGTAAATTATCAGAATAAGCATGGATCTATAAAACCGAAGCCAGCTGAGGCTTTTGCAAGACCGATTGTTATTTAAGGGACTTTTGTTAAATTAGTGTAATAAAATAAGATTTTGCTATTTCCGTCTCAGAAACATTTTTGCTGTTTCCCAATGTTATTTTCCTGAATAAGTTAGGTTATAATAAAATTGAGGTAATTTTTCATAGATAATTATAGTATTTAATAAAATTATCCAATCTGCTTACATTCTTTAAGTTACATTTTGAACCACTACCAGCTAGAAACCTCCTATTTATAATACCGTCAGTTGTTTCTTTTTTTCTCTAATTTGGTAGCAAAAACATGAGAGTGCCTGTGAGAGGTATAGCGATCCGCAATTATGCATAGCGGAAGATTACAATCTTCCCCACCTAAAATGGTCAAATGATTCTCTAGGTGTCCTTATTGATGGATACTCAGCATCAGCTGAACCACTCATCGAATTATTCCCATTTCTGAACTTGTACCAGATCAATACAGTACCAAACTACAGAGGCGTGTTTTTGGATTTAGTATTTTGTGATAGCCAGTGTGATAATGTAGTGATTGCAAGTGATATTTTGATAGAATGTGATAGGCATCATCCAGCTTTGTTAATAAATGTTAAATGTGATAATAGCATAAGTACTTTAGAATATTATGATGAGATGAAAGGGAATATCTACCACTGATGCCATTTATCAATTAACAGAGTATGTCTATGAGTCATTTGAAGGGGGAGATAAGTGTGGGTGTCTGTTTACAGACTTATCCTCAGCCTTTGATTCTGTTGACCACTCCTTACTTCTGGCTAAATTGCACTATTACGGTGTTCGTGGCAATTGCTTACAGATTTTCAAGTCATATCTCGAGGATCGTTATCAGCAAGTGTTTATTTCTGAGAAATATAGCTCAGTATTATCTGTTAGACGAGGTGTACCACAAGGGTCTATCCTAGGACCTATATTGTTTCTCGTGTATGTGAATGACCTCCCTGGGACAATTTCATTGAAACAATCCTCTACAGTTTTATATGCAGACGATACTTCGTTTTTGGTCAGGTGTGGCAAGGAGCTATCGTTGGCTAACAGTTTCTAGTTGGTATTGGAGGAAGCAAAAGTATGGTTTGATGCTAATTACCTGTTTTTAAATGAAGCAAAAACAACTCAATTAAAGTTCCAGCTTCGCTGTAGTGATGAAACAAGTAAACCTAAATTTCTAGGCGTTTATATTGACACCTCTCTGGGTTGGCAAGAACACATCTTAAGATTGAATGAGAGACTTTCCTCAGTCTTATTTGCAATACGTAAAATTCGCATTACAGCTGGGCAACATGCTGCCTTAATAACGTACCATGCTCTTTTCCATTCCCTTTTGTCTTATGGCTTGCTAGCTTGGGGAGAAGCAGCAAGCACTTATCTTAATACTGTATTTGTTAAGCAAAAGAGAGCAATTAGATTAATTGCAAATATATCTCCAAGGGATAGTTGTAAACCCTTATATGGTCAAATAATATATGAAAAATTAGTATATATAAAAAAAACACCTAAACAACTACAGGCTTCACTCGACATTCCATGATCATGACACACGTTTCAAAAATAATATTGTTAAACCTAATTCACATTTGCAAAAATTAAGCTCTGTTGGAATAAACGCATTTAACTTGCTTCCTTTAAGTATACGAGAATCAAACCTAAATTCTTTTAAGTTTCGACTTAAAAAGTATATAGTTCACTTAGCACCTTACTCAATTAATGATTTTGGGGAGGCTTTGAGAGAGAGCAGAACTCAACTCAAACTCAAAATGAAAAATGCTTTATTGTCTAGAATGGTATTCACTGACAAAGCTAAGGGGAAGAGAAAAAAAAAGATTATACAAAACAAAGAAAGCACAGAATCATAATAAAAAGAACAGTACAGACAAAAATATATGCGTATACGTATACATACCCACGCAAGCACACGCAAAACGCATACATACACATAGTGCATAATACATAATACAGGCAAACTCAAAACACACCGAACATAGTTAAAAATTGTTAAAATTAATTTGTCAACAAAAAAATATATCATAATATACCACTACTCTATGCTTTATAGGGCTAAAAATATTAAAAGTTGTCATTTAAAAACTTGAACGCATACACTTACATATTATAAACAATACACACCAGATTTAAAATATAAAAAAGAACAAAAACTATAATGAATATACAGTTCAAGCAAGCTGAAGGCAAGCCAATACATAAATCAGCCATTATATAATTAAAAGTGACAAGGGCCAAAGTGTTAAAAGGTAGTGTATTGGATTACAAGTGATAAATAGTAGGAATATAGATTTAGATTAAAAATGGTCATCTAAAAACTCATTTACAGTATAGTAGGCTCTCGCACATAGCAGTTTTTTTAATTCTTTTCCGATTTTAACCGAAGTTGGAATCGACCTGATATTTGGAGGCAGATGATTGAATAATTTTTTGCCACCATATATGATAGAGTTTTTAATTTGTGCTGATGTTGGAATAGGGAGGGAGATCACATTAGTATCTCTTACGTTATAATCATGCCTCACAATTAATTCGTTTTTGTATTTTTCAAATACTAGGCATACAGTTTCCAATATGAATAAACAGGCAAGTGTCAAAATATTGTGCTTTAAGAACAGAGGCCTGCATGAATCTCGCACTTTAGCTCTAAACATATACTTAATGGCTCTTTTCTGCAAAACAAAAACACTTTGAAAAAGTAGTGCAGAACAAGTACCCCAGAAACAAACACCGTACCGCAAGTGCGACTCAATTAATGAGAAATATGTAGATCTTATTATGCTCCCATCTAGCTCATTAGAAATAATTCTCATTGCATAGCAGTTTGATGCCAGTTTTGACTTTAAGAACTTAATATGACCTTCAAACTTTAAACGATTGTCAATGTAAAGGCCTAAGAATTTGTTTTCTGTATGATTTGGCAGGATACTAGCATTCAAGCGAACTTCACCCAAATCACAACCAAAAGACATTACATTTGTTTTAGAAATATTTAAAGTTAATTTATTTGCATCGCACCAAGTTTTAATTATTTCCATATCACTGTTAACAATTTCATTAAGTCTGTCAACGTTACTGTCATGCCAAAGTATCGTGGCGTCATCCGCGAAAAGGGTGAATTGGCCCTTTATTTTGATGCCCGCAAAGTCATTAACATACAATAAAAATAAAATAGGACCCAAAACTGATCCCTGCGGGGCGCCAGAATCCAGTGTTGCATGTTCAGACATACAGCCACCAAAAGAAACACTCTGTACTCTATCCTTCAGATAGGATTCAAGCCATTTACGTGCTCTACCCCTAAATCCATACAACTCCAGCTTATGCAACAGTATAGTGTGACTCACGCAGTCAAAGGCCTTGGATAAGTTCAAGCTGAGATATAATTTTTCCAGTAATGAAAATATGGCATCATTTGTGCCCTTAGCCGCCTGAAAGCCAAACTGCTCCCGACTCAAGACTCCATTCCTCACAAGAAAAGCCATCATCCTCTTCTTCACCAGTTTTTCTACAATCTTAGAAAGTGTTGGCAGTAGTGCTACGGGCCTGTAGTTTGAGAGATCTACGTATTTTACTCAAATAAAACTCATAAAGTCAGTCTGTAATGTTATAGTGTTATGTAATATTTTTTCTATACAAATTATGTAATATGTGTAATTTATATTTTTTTATCTAACTTATGTCATAATTTTACCATTATTTAAATCTTTTACTTATACTTTTAATCGTACCATTGACTTGTCTATGAAAATGTATTTTTTTCCTGAGACCAATAAATATTATTATTATTATTATTATTATTATTATTATTATTATTTTAAAAAATGTGACTACAAGAGAATGAATGAATTTTTGTTGTGTACAAACTGGGATCTATATCTTAACTCTCGTCAAGTAAAGTGATGTAAGTCCGTTTTATGAAATTTTAAATCATGCTACGGGCTTGTTTGTACCCAAGATTAAGATTAGAAATATTTACAAATTCCCGTCATGGTTTGATACAGAACTAAAAACGAATGTTTTTCAAAAGAAAATTGCCCATAAAAGATACGAGCAATCTGGTAGCATTCAAGACTATAAATTGTTCTGTAGTCTTCGTTCTTTATGTAAAACACAGGCAAACAGATTGTACAAGAATTATATTAATAAAATAGAGGATAATATTCTTCTGGATCCTAAAAGCTTCTGGAAATATATCAGTCAGAAAAGACTGAACAATGAAATTCCATCGGTACTTGTTCTTGGAGACAAACAATCAACAGACAGGCAGTGTTCTGTCAATCTCTTTGCAGAGCATTTTTTGTCTGTTTATAAAAAACCAACAACGAAACCCTCCTCAAGTATTCAACTATTTATTGAAGATCTAAGTGAATATCTTTCTGAAAAATCAAATAAACAAATAGAATTGCTTGTGGGTGATATTAATATTCTGGACAAAAATGATGTTGATGTGATGCAGTATTTAAGTCTACTGAATTTTCATGGCTACGAATCTGCCATCAATGGACCTACATGTTTGACTTCATGTTTGGATCACATATTCATTAGAAATATTATGCATTCTGATCTTTTTAAAAATACCTCTCTTATTTTGAATAGTGATTTAACAGACCATTTTCCAGTTATGATAAATTTTAATATTGGTCAAACAGTTCACAGTCGCACCAAACAGGTATCTAGAACAGTTGAAAAAATAAATTATCAAACATTTCAGGGTTTAATTTGTAATGAAAATTGGGAGGGTGTGATCAATGTAGACAATCCAGACATTGCAGCTGAAAATTTTAGTAATATTGTATGTAAATATGTAGAGTTATCAAAAAAAAAAAAAAATATTTTACTTTAGACACTATAACAAGTTAAAACCGTGGATCACCAATGGAATTGTTGCAGCAATAAAAAAACGTGACAACCTGAAGAAAAAAAGTTTAAATGGTAATCTAGAGGATATGGAAGCATATAAGGCCGACAGGAATAACTTAAATAAAGTAATACATAAACAAAAATATGACTATTATAAAAATAAACTTGAAGATAATGAAAATAACTTTAAAATAATATATAAAATTGTGTCAGAAGTGGTAGATAGCAAACAAAATTCTAAGGATCAAATTGAAATAAGGGATGATAATGACAATTCGTTTGCAAATAAAAAAGACATGGCTAACTACTGTAACAGCTTCTTCACCAATATTGGCATTAAAATGGCTAATACTATTAAATCACCTAAAAATATATTTAAACTTAATTATAATTCCTTAGCTTCCTTGTTTCTGAAGCCCGTGGATGGTAATGAATTGATTAAACATATAAACTCCTTAAAGAATACATGCAGTCCTGGCATGGATAATATTGACTCCAAGTTAATTAAAACTTTTCATAACTACTTGATCAAACTCAGTGGTTACACCAATTCACAAGTCTAACCAAAAGATTAAAATAACAAATTTCTGCCCCATAAGTGTAATCAACAATTTTGCAAAAATTTTTGAGAAGAGCTTAAAAGATATACTTTTCAACTTTCTCTCACAAAATGATACTCTTTCTAAAAATCAACTTGGATTTGGCAGTGGTCTTAATACTCCTGATGCAATATTTGAACTCACAAAGAATGTAACAAATAATCTTGATAATGGTAACAAATGTCTGGCAGTTTTTCTTGACCTTGCAAAAGCATTTGACACTGTGCCTCATGACCTTCTGCTCAATGTTTTAAATGACTATGGAGTTAGGGGTACAGCGTTGAGTGTCTTTGAGAGTTACCTTAATGATAGGAGACAAATTGTAAAGATCCAGGATGCTTACAGTGAGCCACTAAAGGTGAGAATTGCATCCCACAGGGAACTGTTCTTGGTCCCCTGCTGTTTATCACATACATAAACTCTTTAACAAATATTTCTGTTGAAAATGGTCATGTCATCTCATACGCAGATGATACTGGTCTAATCTTTAGGGGTAAAATATGGGAGGAGATTAAGGATTCAACGATGGCTGGTATAGCCAAAATAAAAAATTGGCTAGATTCCTTTAAATTAAATTTAAATGTAACCAAAACCAATTATATCGCTTTTTCATTGACTGCTGCAAATCGACCTAATTTTACCAATATTAAAATAGCTGATTTTGATAATGAAATAAGAGAGGTATCGTCAATAAAATATTTAGGAGTAATTATTGATTGCAATCTTAAATGGAAAGAGCATGTGTGTAGACTTACTAATAATATTAGGAAGTTAATTTGCAGATTTTATATTTTAAGGGAAATACTATGTACAAAACTTTTATTGTGTGTGTATAGAGCACTTGTGGAGTCACTAATCAGATATAGTATAGTTGTTTGGGGTGGTTGTTACAAGAACTACTTAATGCAACTAAAAACAGTTCAAAATTATATTCTAAAAATTATTTTTCGAAAAGATAGAAGATATCAAACACAACTGCTTTATAATACCGATATTCCTTGTGTCCCTTCCTTATATATATTATGTATCTGTTCATTTGTACATCAAAGAAATTTCTTAAGACAACAGGTTAATCACAATTATGACACTAGACATCGGGTGGATGGACACTTAAGAATTCCAATTAGTAACACCAATATTAACTTGAGATTTGTGAACTATCTTGCTCCTAAAATATACAATCTTATTCCGTTAAATTTTAGATTACTTAAAAGTCTTAAGCAATTTAATAAGTGCTGCAAAACTTACATAATGCAGAATCAAGAGTTGTTCATGTGTTTGTTTTGAATAAACATTTACATACATTCCTTGAGGTGATGTCTCACGGATCGCCTCAGTATGTTTTTCTATTTTTTTATTTTTGTTAATACTATATAAGCAAATTAGTATCTAGTCATACATGATTAAAATATATTCCTTTATATACATGTTTATGCATTGTATACATTCGGTTACTGAGAATGAAAAGTGTTAGCTACTAACCATATTATGTTTTGTATATAGTAGGATAGTAGCAGAAATTCAAGCACATACGGACATTCATTTGTCTAGGTGCTTCTACAAATTGCTTATACATAAAAATAATTGTGTACGTTAGCAACCATGTTATAAATAATATCATAAAGTTTTGTAATAATAAAGAAAATAGTGCTGTCTTGAACATGACATTTAATGGTTTGGTTGTCGATAACTCCTTAAATCTAAAAATATCTGAAATTTTTGAAAAGCTAAACACTGTTAACATTGACAAGGGGCCAGGCCCAGATGGAATAACTCCATATTTTATCAAACTTTGTGCATTTGCTCTCTCTCGACCTCTTTGGATAATTTATAACAAATCATTAACATCAAGCATTTTTCCAGATTTCTGGAAATTATCCTTTGTTACCCCAATATACAAAAACAGTGGTCAGAAAAAAGATGTAGTTAAATATCGACCTATATCTTTGATGTCGCATTTTCCAAAAATTTTTGAGTCTATCATCGCAGAATTTTTGACTGAAAGATTTAAAAATATATTAACAACTAAACAACATGGTTTCTTCAGTGGTTATTCTATCACAGCCAATCTACTAGTTTATGAACAGGCGATATCGGAAGCATTGGAGAGGGGATGTGTTATCGACTCAATATACACAGACTTCTCTAAGGCTTTCGATAAAGTCGATACAAATTTATTAGCAGCCAAATTATCACACTATGCCATAGGGGGTACACTCTTGAACTGACTAATTTCATATCTTGATAGCAGGAAACAAGTTGTTAAAATCAAAACTTTCTACTCAGACATTGTCAATGTTACCTCTGGAGTACCACAAGGAGGTCATCTTGCACCTCTTTTGTTTAATATTTTTATAAATGACATTGTTAATTGCTTTCACCGTAGTGATATATTATTATATGCAGATGACTTGAAAATATTCATGGTAATTGACTCTCCAGAAAAAATAAATCTTATGCAAGATGACCTCAAGAGATTTGAAACGTAATTTGGCTAAATAAATACATACAATTTAGTAGAAAAATATCCTCATGCCTAAATAATTATTATATTTTGGATCATTTAATTGATAATGTAAGTGTTATAAGAGATCTAAGAGTATAAACAAACAAACAAAATAAGCTTTATTATCATAAGAGAAATACCCTCATTGACAAAGCAACCTTAAAATTAAGAATGTGTAATCTTATGGGTCTAAATGTTAATAAAAGTAAAATATGTACAAAAATATAAAACAATAGATATACATATAAATACAAAACATGATAATGTTAATAAAACAATAGACAGTAAAAACCAGACAAAACAAATGTCAGGTCACAAATTGATAAAATATTATACACATTATAGGGGGTTTTCATAAAATTCCTGCAGGTTGTAATATGCGTTTAGCTTAAGAATATTCTTAAGGGTCCTTCAAAGTCAAAGTCAAAGTCAAAAAAAGCTTTAATATCATAAAAATCAAACATTTTCATTGACAAAGCTTAACTAAACAATAATCATATAACTAAAACTACAGAGATTTATATGACAATACTAAAATATATGATAAAAACGGTCATGAAATTAAAAAATGTACAGTGTTAACAAAAAAAAAAAAACATAAAAGTTGTAAAAAACGCAGAGACAATATTACAAAATAAATCCAGGTGCAGAATAATAAGGCGCAAATACAGATATAACTAATTCCTAATTAAGACATTGGCTAATTCTGATTATCATTATAAAACTCATCAACTGTGTAATAGGCCTTCCCAACCAGCATTTTATGGACCCTTCTTTTAAATAACTTATATGACTGAATTTGTCTTAAGTGGGCTGGAAGGGAGTTAAATAACTTTCTACCATTATAAAAAATTGAATTTTTAGTTAAGGTTGATGAAGGAATTGGTAGAGATACTACATGAGTGGTACGTAAAGGGTAATTAATAAATGATCTGAGCTCCACCTTCTTCCTGATCATAGATACTGCCTCCAGGACAAACAAACAAGCAAGGGTCAGAATTTTTTGCTGTATGAATAATGGCCTACAGGAGTCACGAGCCTTCGCTCCACACATAAACCTAACAGCTCTCTTTTGTAATAAAAAGACCGAGTCAAATAAAAATTTGGGACAGGATCCCCAGAAGCAGATGCCATATCTCAAGTGAGACTCCACCAGTGAAAAATAAACACTTCTTGCCATTGATAAATTCAATTCGCTTGCTACGACTCTCACTGGGTAGCAGCCTCTTGAGAGTTTTTTATTAAGTTTGGTTTGTGGTATATTTCCTGATGGCTTAAAGCATGCAATTGTAAAACCTATTTACAAGAAAGGGGACAAAAAAGATTTTAACAACTACAGACCAATAAGTTTGCTTACATGCTTTTCAAAATTATTTGAATATGCAATGAATATACGCCTTCGTAACTTTTTTGTCAGCTGTAATTTATTTTCATGTCACCAGCATGCTTATTTGCAAAATCACTCAATAGAAACTGCTCTCTTTCAGTTTACAGATTTTTTTTCTCAACAGAGTGGAGACTGGTGACCTGACTTGTGGAATTTTTTTGGACCTCTCTCGTGCTTTTGATTGCATTGATCACAGCATACTGTTAGACAAGCTGTACAGATATGGGATACGGGGGGAATCACTGGAATGGTTTGCTACGTATCTGTCAAATAGGCAGCAATCCGTGGAGCTAAGCGGTTCTCCTGGATCAGTAAGATCAGAGCCAATGAGCTTGACTGTTGGTGTGCCACAGGGTAGTGTCCTCGGACCGCTATTATTCATAATATTTGTTAATGATCTTAACCATATTGCTCTCAATGAAAACACTGAAACAATTTTGTGCTTTGCTGATGACACAAATATTCTGGTTACAGGCAAATCTTTTGAAGCAGTTCAAGAAAAAAGTAAAAATATAGTAAATCGCGCCAAAAGCTACTTTAATGAAAATAAGTTGATTCTTAACAATAATAAGACAGAATATATGGTTTTTAGTGGCGGTGTTAGGGAGCTTCCCAACCAGATGATGCTGGAGAATGAGATAGTTCAATTGGGATTCTCTACTAAATTTCTGGGAGTTGTCATAAATCATAAACTGAGCTGGAGTCACCATGTCTTATACCTTTCAGGGAGACTTTCTTCTGTTACATATGCTTTTAGAATTCTATCAAAAAGTGTTAACTCAGATGTCCTTAGGACGGTTTACTTTGCTAATTTTCACTCTTTGGCTAAGTTTGGCATTGTGATATGGGGAGGAACGTCAGATATGGATATAATATTTAGATGTCAAAGAGAATAGTGAGAATTTGGTTTAAGATGGGCTTTAAAGACTCATGCCGTGGTGTATTCTGAGAAAACAAAATTTTGACTATATGTGGCGTATATATATATATATATATGAGTGTATGAAATTTCTCTCTAGCAATCCTGGTACTTTCAATGAGCTGGTTAAGAACCACAGCTACACTAGATCTCTAAATTATAACTACCCTAAACATCGAACAACTTTGTATGAAAAGGGTACATTGTATAGTAGTATTAAACTATTTAATAGTCTACCATGCAACATTAAATCTATCGTTGATGATAAAAGAAAATTTCTCTATAACTTAAAATAGCATCTGTGTTTGGTAGAACCTTATTCTATCCCAGAGTTCTTTAACTTTGGAAATTAATGTGTTGAGTTGTTACTATATTGTAGACTTGATCTCATTGTAGCAACTGCATATTCATATTCATTAAGTGTTTTAATGTTTTGTTTAAGCTAAATATTGTCTGTTTTCTTTTTTTATGTATGTCTTTGTTTATATATTTGTTGATACCATAGCTTGACAATTTTATACAACAGACTACCATTTTTAATGACGTATTTCTCAGATGTATTTTTTTTTCTCTCTTTGTATTTGTTATGTCTGTAGAAATAAAAGGATTTCTTTCTTTCTTTCTTTCTAAGTTGAAGAATATGCGTTTCAAATTTTAACTTAGCATCGATAAATAAACCAAGAAATTTATTCTCCTGCAGAGCCTCAACAATTTGATCTTGCAAAACGATATTATTAATATGACATTTAAAGGAAACAATGTTTGTTTTTGAGATATTAAGAGACAAGTAGTTAGCATCACACCATTCCTTGATAGTAACTAGGTCTGTTTTTATAAGTTCCTCAAGGATCTCAGTATCCTTGTGGCGCCAGAGAATGGTGGTGTCATCCGCAAACACTGTGAATCTTCCCAAAATGTTCAACTGTGGCAGATCATTGACATACAGCAAAAAGAGTAAGGGTCCCAACACCGATCCCTGTGGAACACCTGCTGTGGTTCTTAAAGGTTTAGAGTGTTGGCCATTCACAAGAACAGTTTGATAACGTTCAGATAAGTATGAACCATTTCAGTGAGATGCCCCTGAAGCCATAGATTTCAAGCTTGTGCAGCAGTATTCCATGATCCACACAGTCGAATGCCTTTGATAGATCACAAAACACCGCCGCGGCACACTCTCCATCGTTCAGCCCCAAGTACAAGTCTTCTAGAAATGCAAAAATCGCATCTCCGGTGTTTTTAGATAACTGAAACCCAAACTGAACGCTGCTAAGAATATTATACCTGTCCAAGAAGCCAATGATCCGCTTTTTCACCAACTTTTCTATGATTTTGGACATTGTCGGTAACATGGAAATGGGTCTAAAATTAGTTGGTTCCTCACAATTTCCTCCCTTAAACAAGGGAAATATTGTTGCCATTTTCAAGCAAGAAGGGAAGCAACCCGTAAGGAACGACCCGTTAATGGCCTCAGCAAACATTTGCAATGCATGACCAGGAAGTGCAGCAAAAACTCTCACTGAAATATCCTCATATCCAGAAGCATTTTTGTTCCTTATGGTACCGAAAACTTCTCTAATTTCAAACACATTCGTAGGGTGAAAATAGAATGTTTCATCTACTGATAAATTTAAATAATTTAAAGCATTATTATGCGGAGTAATATGACTTGATAAGTTTGAGGCGAGAGGGCAATAAAAAGTGTTTAATGTATCTGGGTTTAGGTTGTGGTTCTTATCATCCACTTCCCTTCCACCACCAATCAAGTCATTGACAATTAACCAACTCTCCTTTTGCTTATTATTAGCAAGTAAGATCCGGTTGGAAAAATAATTTTGCTTAGCTGCTTTAATAGCTTTCCTATATAGCAAACGGTACTTATTAAAATAAGTCACAAAATATAAATTGTCCGAAAAATACTTCCTTAGAGTATGCAGAGAACGCAAATTCCTCGCGGATACTCGTAAGCCTGCAGTAAACCATCTCTTCTTTTTTCTTTTGTTTTTTAAATATATTAAGGGGAAACTAGTTTTAAATATCTTAACTATAATTGTATGAAACCTGTCTAATGGATCTGCGAAACTAAGAATATCACCCCTATTTAAGTCGTTGCACAGTCGCGAAAACCTATTAAAATTACGAGTTGTGAATAGTCTGCCACGTCGCTTTTGAGATTTAGGCGCCTTGGTTTCAATCTCAATATTGCATATTACCGCCTCGTGGTCAGAAAGTCTGGCGCTCCTAACATTACAATCGATAAGGTTTTTATCAAAATTGGAACATAGATAGTAGAATAGTGGCTGAGTGCCCTGTAATACGAGTAAAGGACTTTTCAACAGTAATTGACTTCAGGTACATGGGTAAGTGATTGTAGATCTTAACACTTTCATAAATTAATGAGTTTTTAGTTAAGGCAAATTTGGGTTTCGGGAGAGGGACTCTGTAACTGTTTCGGGTAGTATATGTACTGTTTCTAGAAAAATAGCTATATTTTTTGTGCATCAAGCAACAGATCTCCAAGATGAAAATGGAAATAACTCTTAAAATTTCTTCTCGTACGAAAAGTGGTTTACAGTGTTCCCTAAATTTGGCTTTACATATGTAGAGTAGTGACCTTTTTTGGAGAACAAAGATTGAATTAAGCAGTTGATGGTTACAATATCCCCAGAAAGCTATCCCATACCTTATGTGACATTCAATTAAAGAATAATATGCCATTTTTGCAGCGTGTGGACCCAACTCATTAGAAATTACTCTCACTGCGAAGCACTCAGAAGCAACCTTTTTACTAAGTAGTGTTACATGAGTAGAGAATTTTAACTCATTATCAATATGAATACCCAAAAATTTGGTGACAGATAGGTTTTTTATATGTATGTTATTTAGATCTGTGCTATTAAATGTACACTTAAAAGTAAGAATGTATGATTTATCACAATTAAAACTTAAATAATTACAGGTACACCATTCTTTCACTCTCTCTAAATCCTTACAAATGATATTTATTAAAGTGTGGTGATCAGTTCCCCTCCAAAGAGGAGTTGTATCATCTGCGAAAATAGTGCAAGTCCTTTGAATATCTAGAAAGGCAAGGTCATTTACATACAATAAAAATAGGATTGGGCCCAATACAGAGCCTTGTGGAACACCATCATTTATATGTAGTATAGTAGATTTTCCTTCTGGTGTTCTAATGTACTGTCTTCTGTCTGTAAGGTATGACTTAAACCATTGTAATCGAGTTCCCCTAAAACCATAGTGCTCTAATTTTTTTAAGAGCAATTTATGATTGACAGAATCGAAAGCTTTAGAAAAGTCACAACAAACTGCAGCAGCAAGCTCATCTCCGTTCAGACTCAAGTAAAGGTTTTCAAGGAAAGAGAAAATAGCATCGCCAGTAGAGCTACCCTTTTGAAAACCAAACTGACACTTGGTCAAAACTTTATATCGTTCCAGAAAAGAAATCACTCTGACCTTAACGAGCCTTTCGACAACTTTACTAAGCGTAGTGAGTAAGGAAATGGGGCGAAAATTAGAAGGATCATCGGGATCACCCCCCTTGAATATAGGTATAACCTCTGCAGTCTTCAAAAAAGATGGAAATTTCCCCTCTAAAAAGGAATGGTTTATTGCCTCTGCCAGCACGTTTAGTGCCTCGTACTACAAAACTATTCCCATGTAAATAGCTCATAGGATCCGTTTTTTGTGTAAGAGTAGATTTTATTCTTTCGGCCATAGAACAATAAAAATTATTTAAAATACTAGGATCCAATGATGGTTTATTACATACAACATTGTTTTTCCCCCCAGATCGTTCACAATATTCCAGTTTTCTTTTGTTTTATTCCTTGCATTATTAATTCAATTCCTATAATATAATTCCTTAGCCAGTTTTATAACACGACGATAAATATTTCTATATCTATTAAAATACTGAATAAAATACTCATTATAAGTAAATTTCCGGAGTGTGTGTAAGCTTCGCATGTTTTTTGAGGAGATTTTCAATCCTCTAGTAAGCCAGGGTTTTCTATTTTTTTTTTGTTTTAATTTTTAGCAAAGGAAAACTTTTATTAAACAGTCCTACAATAGCTTCGTGAATTTTTTCCAGAGACTCACCAGATCTAAAAATTCCCTGCCAATCAACTTGCTGTGCCAAATGTTTAAAATTTGTGAAATTTTTTATACTGTGTATTCTACCATATCTATATCTTGTATTATTTATTCTAAAGTCAAGTTGAAAGGTGACTCTAACCGCCTCATGATCCGAAAGACCTGCAGGAATTACATCAATTTTAAAATTTCTCTCTGTGTGATTGTTAAAATTAGTACAAATATAGTCTATAATGCTTGATGAATGATTAGTTATACGAGTTGATTTATGGACAAGCATTTCCAAATTAAAGGAGATCAGTAAATTTTTTAGTTCCTGAACATTTTCTGAATCACAGACTGCATAATTTATATTAAAATCTGCTGCTACTATCAATTTACATAGAGGAAGTTGAACCAAGAGTGCTTCCAACCTTATTAAAAAATCTTGTATGTTTGAGTTCGGTGGTCTATATAAACAAAGAATATAAATGTCTAATTCCAAATTACGTACTAAGGAGAATTCAAACTCTTTTTCAATTATCAGGTTGTCAAATTTACTTATATTTTTAAATTGATATTTTTCTAAGAATTTGTTATTTATTAAAATCAATGTGCCACCATGCATGGTATGTTCTCTACAAAACTTGTAAACTATCTTATAGTCGAAGATGTAACAAGGTTCATGTACCTTAAGCCAGTGCTCAGTTATGAGTACAATGTCTGGCATATTTTCACTTTCCAAAAATAGGAAAAGTTCATCTATCTTATGTCTTATGTCATATGGACTGAATGTTTAGTAAAAGTAATGAGCTTGATATTTTGTTAATATTACTATTCCTATTATTACTGTTATTTTCACTACCATTATTATTATTATTAATATGATTATTTTTATTATTATTATTGCTACTATTATTCTCATTTGAAGTTACATTTTCGACTGTGGTTCTAAAAAAGACAAATCACTGCTACTGTCTAAATTTTGTGTAGAGTCTAGAAAATTAGGGGCGTCCATGTTACATGTATTTTGATTCTAAACTCACTTTTATTCAGCACATTGATTATTGCTGTAATAAAGCGTTACAAATGTTAGGCTTTATTAAAAGACATACCAAAGATTTTCAAAATATTTGTGCTTTAAAAAACTTATATATTTCTCTAGTCAGGTCCCAGTTAGAAAATGGTACTTGTGTTTGGACACCCTACTATGTCTGTCATATCAATAGAATCGAGAGAATACAGCATAGATTTCTCAGATAATGTAGGTAGTAAACTGAACATTCCTTTTGATCAGATTCATTACAATGAATTACTGACCTTACTAAGATTGAATACCCTAAGTAATAGAAGAAATAATTTTGACAAAATGTTTATATTCAAGTTAATTAACGATTATATTGACTGTCCTGATCTTTTGTCTCTGATCAATTTTTATGTTCCGCCAAGGGCTTTGAGGGGGATGAATACATTTTACCCTGAATGGCATCGAAATCTTTATGGACAATCATCATCAATAACGAGAATGATGTTTCATGCCAATTCCTTAGGGTTTGATGTTTTTAATTCATCTCTAACCAAAGCAATGTTTTTAATTCATCTCTAACCAAAGCAAAAGCAAGTCTAAGCTCAACGTAGTCTTAATTTTATTTATGTTTCATATGTAATTTTTAATAAGTGTATTTTATATTTCAGTTATTTAGTATTTTGTATTGCAATTGTAAAATTGGGTGCTTGCCGTTGACTTAATAAATGAAAAAATTAACAAGAACAAACGAAAAGATTTATTTTACTTCAGCCCAATTCATTATTTGGTAAAACCTGAATATTTTGTATATTTTTACATAATTATTTAATAGAAAATATATTTATTTCAGATCACTTCCTAATTTTGGTGAATTTAAAAAGAAGCTGATAGAATATACAAAAAATTCAGAGGAATATAATAGAAGATTGGAGCACGCTAAGATTGCATTACAAGACCCTGCCCTAAATTCTCTCTTTTCTAAGGCAAAAGCAAGGGCTGCTTACAAGGATGAGCCAGAATCTCAATCGCTATTCTTCCAGTACTTCATCTCCCAAGGTAAACAAGCAACTGATAAAATCCCAGAGGACAAACAACAATAGGTTTGTTTTATTTTATTTTAGAAAATGTAAATAATTGTAGATATGTGTGTATAGTAGTGAGTTGAATAAAAGGTTATGGAAATTCCAGACTTTTTTTGAAAGTCTCGAGTTGGTTAGTAATAAATAAGATCTAAGTATAACTATTATCCGTTATTCCTAAAAAATGTTCAACCTAATTGGTAGGTTGGTTTGTGAATGACTACTGAAAGGAATTATCGAACATAATTCTACTTGAATTATATTTTTTTAAAATTTTTTGATGGTGTAGGGGTATGTTTCTGGGTGGTCAAATTTTTGATTTACTTAGCATAAGTCAAACAAACAAAATCAAACTTTAATCATGATTTAAACGAAAGTATAATAAAAATAACAGTTTATTTAAATATACAGTTAAATACTACACATGTGTACCAACAAATAACCGAGAAAATTGGACTTTAAAAAACTTAAGGTAACAAGAACAGTTTATATGGTAAATCAGCATAATGTATAAATATTAAGAGAAAGTAAACTATTATTAATATTGAATTTGAAAATATTTGCTGTACAAGATTAAAACTTCTGAAGGACACAACACTTTTTAATGTTAAGGTTCAGCTTATTCCTGTTGCACTACTGCCATAGTAGCCTGTTTATATCTTGTTGCAAAAAATATTCCCTTTTTATTTATATTATTTTAGTCTATAGTATATAGACATTTTAATGATTAATCGGCCATTTGTATTCAAGAAGCAATGCTGCCAAGTGTTATTCTATGTTTTCAGAGTAGAAATTATTACTGTTTATTAGTTGAATTAGAATTAGAGTTGTTAATTATACTTTGTTGTATAGTTGAAACGCTATCATTAAAAGCACAAGGTGAAACAGTAAAGGGTTAGTTGCTGAAGGCATCATCATAAAGCTTGAGCATAAAAACCCTTATAGGCCTAATGTGCAAAGCAGACAATGTCGATATTCTCAGTAAATTGGTATCGTGTTAAGTCCAGGCTAGGCGCCAAAAGCATCAGCGTTATACAAGAAAATGGTATAGCGGAGGCATTAGGTGAAACGGTATTGTGTTAGTACCAGGTTAGGTGTCGAAGACATTATCATTAAAGCTATAACATAAAAAAACAATACAGCTTGAATCACTAACAAAATAGAAGTGGTAAGTAAATCGATATCATTTTATTACCATGTTAGGTGTGAAAGGCAGTTTAAAATATTTACATCAGAAATCAAGACTGCCCTGTAAATATCCGTTTACTTCAAATCTTATATTAAGGAGTTTTTGCATTTTAAAGTTTTAAACATTGACAAAATTGTAGGGAATTTTACTTTTTTAATCTGTACTGTAAGACATAGGCTTTCCTTTGAAATTTAAAAAAACTGCAAAATACTTACTCTTAACAAGATGGTAAAGGTAAAGTTCGGATAGTGCTGAACAGTGAGTCAGGCAAGGTAGTTTATCGTCGCCGCGGCTCTCACCAGTTCAGGCTGGGATGAAAGGTGGTAATATGCATCCTTGAGTGCTCTCTTAATTCCTAATCTGCCAATACTTTACGGACTACTACAATTTACTGAAGAAATCAGCTGTGAACATGGAAGTTAAGTGAAGAAGCCGGATCCAGTAAGTCGATTTCATTGTTTTTTTTTTCTATAATCTCATATTGTTTTTTTTTTCTATACTCTCATATGTCTCATATTTAATGTAATTTTTTCTCTGAATATCAGTTTTCTACACCGGGCGTCCAGAAATTAATCTAAGGCTATTTGGACACTTATGATAACAAACAATTGTTAATTTCTACACCTTTGTCTTTATTTGACAATAATTAATAATAATAAAACGAAATAACCACCATTTCAGGTTACCAGCTAGCAGCAAATTTCTCAAGAAGAGATCACATTCATGAAGGTGTTGCTATCTATTGTAAAAACAGTACTTAAAAGCCTATAAATTTATAGGCTTTTGTATTGAATTTGTATTTGAATGTGTAGGTCTCAGCTTTAAATTAAATAAAACAAAGATGGCTCTTTTAACTATTTATCGTTCAAACAGCAGTGCAGCTGCGCAATAAAAATTTTAACACATTTATTTTAGCATTAAATTCAACACTATGTCATGTGATGTCACAAAATCAATATATTTTAATTTGTGGCGATTTTAATATAAATAATTTAATCGAATCACCAGAAAAATCTGTTCTTTTCGACTTGCTGGAAAGTTGCAACATAAAATCCATTCTCCCGGTTGAACCAACTAGAGTAATTTCGAATCAGACCCCCTCAACATTAGATTATGTTAACATCGCAGATCATATGGCACAAAGAATAATATTTCATTTGAATGTCCCTCTCAATTAGCCCCCATTTTCCAATTTATATTTTTTTTCAATGTTCTTCGATTCTCAAAATATCTTTCAACTTAATTATCACTTATCTAGAACAGACCTTAGTCATCTATATAATAATACAAATGTCAATGCATCATGGATTTAAGGCACAATTTTCTACATTGTTTAGATACAGCCTGTCCCCTAAAAAAAGTAATTATAAAGACCGCTCTTCCAAATAAAGAATGGATAAACCCAGACCTAATTAAACAGAGCAAGAATTTAAAAAATTTTATTGATTGTGCAGATCTTGGAACACACCGCAGTCAAAAGACTTATACACTCGGTCAAAAAACTATTTCATGAACAGCTGGCTTTAGAGAAATCAAATTTCTACAAACAAAAAATTTTAGACTCCTCATATAACTCTAAAACGATCCGGCAAGTAATAAATACTAACTTAGGAACAGTAAAAAAAGTGCTCTAATCTCACAAAATTAGTATCTAACAATGATTACATATTAAATATCTCTGAAATATGTGAAGAATTCTGCAAATATTTTGCAACAAGCTCAGATAACCTAATATCAACAACCTTGGGTAAACATAATACTGATTTTTCAAATTGTACAACCAGTGAATTTCGTATCAGGTCAATTTTTTTAACACCACTGAATATGCACGATCTCCATTCAACTTTAAAACTCTTAAAAAAACAAACAGCCTGCTCTGGTAAAAACGACATCCCAGTTATGGCATTAAAAAAAATATGGGATTATATTAAACACCCATTATGCTATATCTTTAATTTATCCCTCGAAAAAAGTATATTCCCTCGTGAGTTGAAGGTAATAATAATAAATAATAAACATCCTTTATTGCCAGCTAAATCACAAAGGACAAGGCAACGTCACACAAGAAAGTATATATGTTGCATAACAACATTAATATATAATACATATTTTAAATAGACATTCAATGATCAAACAAACAGATAATAAAATATGATTTTGACAAAACATTTTAAAATTAAATTAAGGTAGGAGAAGTTATTCCACTTTATAAAAAGGGTGACAGGGAAAAAATCGAAAACTATCCATGTATTATGGTCCTGCCTACTTTTTCTAAACTTTTTGAAAAAGTAGTTTTATGCAAGATAGAAAACTTCTTAAATGCAGAAAAATTAATAATCAACAAACAACACGGTTTTAAAAAAGATTGCTCCACTTCTACAGCTGCTTTTGAGCTATAAAACTTGGTTTATGAGGGCTTGGACACATCAAACTACGTTCTTACCATCTTCTTTGACTTAACTCGAGATTTTGACTGCTTATAATAATAATAATAATAATAATAACTTTATTGCCAACAATATGATCACAATCACAAAGCAACGTCATAAGAGAGTACATGATATGCTATATTGAAATATAGACAATGAAAATATATATGTGACAATTAAAATAAAATAAATTAAAATAAAGGACCACACTTTAATAAGTAGGTCAACAAATAAATATGACAAATTAACAAAACACAAATTAAAAATTTTAAACATCTTCAAAATTAAAAGAGTAAAACCATTTAGCTTATAAATATTGGATAGTTTGGTTCCTAAATTTTGAAATGCTTTGAATTGGCTTTGTTTCTGTAAGCAGCATTTGAAATGCCTTTATGGCCCGATACAGGGGACCTTTCTTGAAAAAGGAGGTATTATGGAGAGGAATGATAAGGTTGTTTCTATTTTGAGTCACAACATTCATTTCCGACGAATAGTGATCCAGATTTCTGTCAAAGAGATTTGGTTGTTTTTTTATGTACATTACTAAGGCCAGAAAGTACAGACAAGGAGCAGTTAAAATATTTTGGCCTGAGAAGCAAGGTTTACAACTCTCCCTGGGATGGAGGCCATACATAGTGCGGATGACACGCTTTTGTGCCCTGAAAACATCAATGGCCCAGGTAGATGAACCCCAGAACAGTATACCATAACTCAATATTGTTTGTATGCAAGACATATAATAAATTCTTACAGTTTTTGCGGTGGGAACATCCCTCAGTCGACGTATTAGTGCACAACTGCTATTTAGTTTTGATATTAGTGACCTATTATGCTGAGTCCAATTCAAAAGAGGGTCCAAATAAACACCCAGGAATTTAATATTCTCCTACATGGGTATGGATCTAGCACCCGAATTCACATAAAGTGACTCACTCTGTTTAGTTTTACCAAACAGGATCTGACCTGTCTTGTCAGCATTGAGCTTTAAAAAGATATCCTCACACCAGGAGCCCATTGCCTCCACTGCACGCGAACAAGACCCCGATAGTTCGGACATGGCGGGAGCCGCCAGCATAACTGACGTATCATCCGCATACTGACAGACTAGGCCACCACCAGAAAGTCCCCCGGAGAGCTCATTCACATACAGTAAAAACAACAAGGGTCCCAAAATTGATCCCTATGGCACCCCCTGCTGCAACCCTTGAAAGCATGAGTAATGTGTTTTCCCATTGTGTAGGATGCGAACTGATTGCTGTCTGCCTGTTATATAGGACTGTAGAAGGGACAGACATACACCTCGTATACCTAGCTCATCCTGTTTTTTAAGGAGCAGACTATGATTCATCGTGTCAAAAGCCTTTGACAAGTCAAAATAAAGGCCTGCTACTTTTTGATTTTTATCCAGATTCTCCACAATATAACTGACAGCCGCAAAAATCGCCTGCTCTGTGGACTTTTTTTGACATGGACGATAACAGTGAGATGGGTCTGTAACTACTAATCAACTGGGATTTCCTTGTTTAAACACAGGGATCACTTTAGCCTTTTTGAGCTCCGTGGGGAATGCACCCGTCGAAAAAGATACATTTATAATATGTGTCAGGGATTCACAGAGAAATTCTGCAACATATTTTATTACTTTTGTCAGAATCTCATCCAGTCCGGCTGAGAATTTATTGGGAAGGTTCATTAGTAACCTAAGAGTGTCATGCTGATTTAAAGGATACAGAAATATTGTTGGATACCCAAAATTATTATGAGGAGCATTGGCCTTACGATATTCAAATAAGTGTGAAGTACTGGCTGAAAAGTGCTGCAACCTCTGCACGGTCACCAATTATGTTATTATTTTCTTCAGTTATTGTGTTACTTTTAGTTTTTATTTTTATTAGAAATTTTGTTAAAAATATTCCAAGCTGTCTTTGATTTGTTTTGTGAATTTATAATATTATTTTCATAAATAGATCTATTATAGTCTGATAAATAATTTTTATATGTTTTTTTCTCAGCCTTGTAGTGTAAATAAGCTTGCTGACTTTTGGTTTTCTGATACCAGACATACAAGTCTTTTAGGTAAGAAGAATAATTTTTTATTTCTTGAGTTACCCAATTGTCGGATTTTGAATTTACTCTAGAATTTTTCATTGGAAAGGCCATATCAAACCAGAAAAAGAATTTTCTATAAAAAGTGTCATAGTCATTACTGTTTTTGTGAGAATATGTACAACCAACTATCAGCAAGCCTAAGAGAAATAACTTCTTACAAAAAATTTAAGAAAAGTACAAAGAGTTATCTTCTTGAAAAAAGTTATTATAATGTTAGAAATTACTTTTCAATTTTGCAATAGTTGTTTTGTTTAGTGTTAGTTAGTCCAATCTTAATATTGTTTTAAAAATATCTTTTGTTATCCTCTATTTTTACACTTGACGTTGTCATATCTATTTAGATCTTTTGAGATGAAGTGAAATAAATAAATAAATAATAAATTAACAGTTATAAAGGTCAAATTAGTAGGTAGTTTGCCCATAGGTAAAATAAAACATAAGTGGACCGAAAAAAAAGCAATAAGCAGGCAAATTAACAAACACTTAAAAAAAAAGGCAGCAATTCCACAAATTTCTACAAACAAACAAAAAAAACCTTGCCATTTTTTTGAATAGTTTATCTCAACAATTCCAAAAATGATTTAAATCATATAATATTGCTGTATGCCATAAAGGTTTTAATTTGCTGGGAAAAACTTTTAGTAGACTAAAACCAAAAGTAGCAAAAAATAAAAAAAGCAATGTTGTCTACGAAATCCCCTGTAATAATTGTAATGGCATTTATATAAATATGATTAAAGAAATTGTATTGCCCTTACAAACCATGAAATTTCAAAACAAAACATGCTTTTGTCTTTAAATACAGTGCCTCTTACAAAATACAGAAATTCCTAGAAATGACAGAAATATATTATATATATGAAAATTACACCTTCTCTTATTAGGCTCATAATGTCATATCTAATGGGAAGGCAGAATATTGTGGAAATTGGTGGTGCCAGGTCAAAGACGTATTCTGGTACATCGGGCGTACCACAAGGCTCAAACCTGGGTCCTTTACTTTTTATTATAGCAATTAATGATACGTGTAAGTCATGCATATATACCAAAACCCTTTTCTTTGCTGATGACTTTAAGCTATTTTCTGAGGGATGGTAGCTACTGTAACAACATTCAGGAAGACCTCAATAAGGTAGACAGTCATAGTCATAAATACACCTATACTATTAATGGTCTGCCTCTTAATTCAACTTCTAATTGGAAGGACTTCGGTTTACATATGACTCTGCATTAATGTTTACAGAGCATATTATTGTAAAGGTCAGTGAAGCTTATAAAATTCAGGTTTTTATCCTTAGAACTACAAGAGACTTGCATCAGGATGTGTGCTGTAATTTGTTTCATAATGTGTTGCCTAAATTGGAATATGGTTGTCTTATATGGGCTCCACAATATGATATTTGGATTAACTATATTGAAAGAATCCAAAGAAAGTTTCTTAAAATTCTATATTTAAAAAAAAAATTTGGTTACTACCCTGCGCGATGCTTTAATCACTGGACTTTGCTTCAAATGTTTAACTGTTTATCCATGGAAAATAGAAGAATAAAAACATGCATTGTTTTTCTTTTCAAAATTATTAGGAATCAGGTAGATTGTCCAGAGATTATATCAGAAATTAAATTTTCTTTTAATGCAGGAAGCACTACATCAAGAAACACATTTTACTTAGACTTTCCCTGTATTAATAGTTTCAAGGCCTCATCTATATACAGAATGTGCTCATTGTTTAATAAATATGCAAATGATATTGACATTGACAATATTTCGCTGAAGCAGTTCTAGAACAAAATGACAGATAAACTTTCTCTCAACCAGTAAATTAGTATATATATATATATAACATATGTATATATATATATATATATATATATATGTGTGTGTGTATATATATATATGTTTATATATATATATATATATATATATATATATATATATATATATATATATATATACGTATATATATATATGTATATATATATATATATATATATGTGTATATATATATTTGTATATATATATATATATGTGTATATATATATATATATATATATATATATATATATATATATATATATATATATATATATATATATATATATATATATATATATATATATATATATATATATATATATATATATATATATATATATATATATATATATATATATATATATATATATATATATATATATATATATATATATATATATATATATATATATATATATATATATATATATATATATATATATATATATATGACATATCCAACGCGTTTGATAGTGTCTGCCATCAGATTCTAATAGTAGAATTACAGCAAATTGGTTTTTCTGGAAACTACATTGATTGGATCAAGTCCTATTTATTTAACTGATGTCAACAGGTCAACGTATGTGGTTCGCATATCGGTCCAATTCTATTTTAACTATTTATAAACGACATAGTATCTTGTTTTAAAATATTTAAATGTCTTTTATATGCAGATGACTTGAAATTATTTTCACCAGTTTCTTCTGACTCCAATCAACTGCAGTCTGACATTGAGAGACATATCAAATGGGGCAGGAACAATTGCCTGCTTCTTAACATAACTCTATGTAAAGTGCTCAGATTTTATAGGTGCAATAATCCCATTGATTCCACATACTTTATAAGTTGAAGTTGTTAATACTTTCAAGATTTGGGTGTTATTTTTGATGAAAAACTAACTCTTAATTTGCACATTCATAACATACTACTTAAGGGTTTCAGATTGCTAGGCTTTATTAAACGCTATACTAAGCATTTCACTAATACTAAAGCTATTGTTTGTCCCTATAACTCCCTGGTTCGGAGAGTTTTGGAGTAATGTTCTACTATATGGAGTCCTTCATATCAGTGTCACATTGACAGAATTGAAAAATTGAAAGAAAAATAAATTTGCAAAATATCTGTTATTTAAATTTAATTTTCCATACCAAGGTCTGTCTCATAATGCAAGAGTTCTTTGTGGCCTACAAACCCTTGAGTTTCGGAGAAAAATGGCACTTCTAGTTTCCTTGCACAAGTTATTAAATGAGCGATTAACTGTGCAATATTGCTGCAGTAAGTCTCATTTTTAGTTCTTATTAGGAGAACAAGACACTCACAGCTGTTTTTTGAAAGATATCACCGTACCAATTATGGGTTTAGTGCATTTGTTGATCGACTAGTATACAATTACAATCGACACACACAAAAAGGCAATTAAAAGGATTGGTATGTAATTATCTTTTGTTCGTATATGTTTTGTCTGATATTTGTTTACTCATTAAATTGTATTATCTTGTAATATGTTGTCACATCGTCTCTTTTTTATTTTATTATTTGACATACATTTTTTTAGTCTTATTTTACTCTTATGATTATCGGTTTTGTCTTTTGCGAATTCGTGCTATTTAGAATGTTTAGCATTTTGTAGTGTACATTTCAAAAGGGCTACTTGACCGATGCTTGCATCGGCTACGTCCTCACATTAATTTAAAAAAAAATTAAGTGTATATACAGGGTGATTCATGAGGAAATGTCAATACTTCAGGTACATATTCAGGACCAAAAAATAAACGTAAGTCTATATAAATAAGTGTCCGCAAGGCCTTAGTTCTCGAGAAATTCGAATCTAATATTAGTATTGCTCTTACTTGTAACAATCACAACTTTTTGGTACAGTCTTGTATTACATTTTTGGGCAAAACAAATTATTCCCTTGCCATTTCTACGTCAAAAAGGTATACCTATTAAAAGTGGATACGAGCAACCGTTTTCGAGATATTTGGATTTAAAACAGTTTCGGAGCATGTGATTTTTTTTATCAAATTCACATAAAATATACATGTATTGTAAAAAAATAGAAGTGTGCCTTGCCTGACAGAACAACTGCTGGTTGGTGTTCTCATCGTTTTTTCTGTTACTTAGCAATAGTAATGTCAGTTAATAATAAGATACAATTTTGTCACTGTCAATTTCTGTTCATAACTTTTATTATCTGACAATAATCATTTAAGAAACTTTAGATCTAAATACGTCATTATGCCTGTGATATTCTCGCATCGTGAATATGCAGATATGATATTCGTCTATGGCTTCTGCAATGGGGTCGCAATTCAAGCAGTCGCGGAGTACCAGCGTCGTTTTCCAGATAGAAGAGTTTTTCAACAAGTTTTCACTACTGCTGGAGAATCTGGGAAAAGTGCGAAAATTGTATCTGAAAGGGAATCGGGACCCAACGTTGAAGTAGAAGAGGCTATACTCAATGCCGTCGAAAATGATCCAAGCATAAGCACTAGGCGGATTGCAGATACTTATCAAATTACACAATCGTCTGCTTGGAGAAATCTTCACATTAATTGTTTATACCTATTTCATTTACAACGGGTTCAACATTTGCAGGAGGGTGATTTTGAGTAGAGATTGCAATTCTGTAACTGGATTAATGAAGATCGAAGGTTGTATAGGTATGTTTTGTTCACTGATGAAGCACAGTTCACTCGTGATGGTATAAATAATCTTCACAATGAACACCGGTGGTACTACGAAAATCCTCACGCTACAGTAGAACATAATTTCCAACATAAATTTAGCTTTAATGTGTGGTGTGGAATGTTAAGTGGTTATATAATTGGTCCATTTATAATCGACGGTAGTCTTACAGGAGAAAAATATTTAAACTTTCTTAAAAATCACTTGCGAAATCTATTAAAAGATGTTCCCCTTAATGTAAGACAAAACATGTATTTGCAGCATGATGGAGCCCCTGCACACTACAGTTTACTTGTAAGAGATTTTTTAAACCAAAACTTTCCAAACCGATGTATTGGTCGGGGAGATCCGTTTAATTGGCCACCTACATCGCCAGACCTTAATCCTTTGGATTATTGTCTTTGGGGATGGTTCAGATCACTGGCATATTCCACTAAAGTAAATACAAGAGAAGCATTATTGGATCGGATAACAAACGCAGCACAAAGACTGCCCACAGAGCAACCCGAGCTATACACCATAGAGCTGACCTGTGCTTAGAAGCAAATGGTGGAATTTTTGAAAAATATAAAACGTAACCTAGATTTTATTAAAAACAACTTAAAAATAACAATTTTAATAAAAATTAAATACCTTTAGTTTATGTCTGAGGCACTGAATACACACCTCAAAAAAATGTGTTAGTCTTTCATGTCAAAGGTTTTCAAATATCTCGAAAACGGTTGCTCGTATCCACCTTTAACAGGTATACCTTTTTGACGTAGAAATGGCAAGGGAATAATTTGTTTTACTCAAAAATGTAATACAAGACTGTACCAAAAAGTTGTGATTGTTTGAAGGAGTAGAAAGACATGTAGGTGGCGCCCACAACAAGTAAGAGCAATACTAATATTAGATTCGAATTTGTCATACCAAAAAACCCCCGTATATCAATTTTCACTCCATTATTTACATTATCATAGATTTTATTTAAAAAATAGGAAAATTAAATAAAAATTTTAACACCCTGTATCTCGAGAACTAAGGCCTTGCGGACACTTATTTATATAGACTTTTATGTTAATTTTTTGGTCCTGAATATGTACCTGAAGTATTGACATTTCCTCATGAATCACCCTGTATATATATATATACATAGTCTTTTTTCAGAAAGCCAAAAACATCAACTAAATCATCAAAGACAAAAACGGAAACTATTTCAAAATTCTTTAATACAAAAAACCAATGTAACAAGGAGCCATCAAAGACTGAACCAAAATACGAATTCCACCTGATGGACCTCAAATCTGAAGAAGCTTTTGACGATTCTGCAGATGATTTCAGGTCACCGCCAGTTATTCGTAAAAGAAACAATTTAACCTGGAAACTAAACAAAGATCCGAAACAAAAATGTAAACCAAAAAAAACTAACAGACTATCAAAAACCACCAAAAACTCTACCATACAAATTATTAAAGAAAACTTTGAAATAGCTGAAACAAACCCAGAGCATTTGCAAATGGCTATAGCCTTGTCCAAATCTACATACGAAGCTGAATATGGTGAAAGTTATGAAACTAAACATAGTGAAGAAACTCCTGATATTAATGAGATATTGCAAAATGTGAAATTGACAAATCTGGAACAATTTGGTTTTAAGAGTGGAAAAAATGTGTTGCCCGTTAACGATAATCAAGATTGTGCCGCTCGACCAGAGGTAGTATAGTTTTACATACTTATATATTTTTTACGTCCCATTTTCGATATTCTTTGTTATTAAATAAAGAAAAGTACTGTGCAACTTTGGCGAATTTTTGCATAGGTTTGGAGATATAATTTGCAATTACTTTTGAATTTGACCATGCATTATAAACCTCTCTATCCCAAGCTGCGTAATGTTTCATATGTCTGAGAACTATAGTCTGTTTCGGAAATATATAGAGTAATAAAATGGGGAATTCCGTCCAGTTTATATATATTTTTAATTTCGGGGTCGTCGTCCATAGGCGTAGGTTAAACTTTATTTATAGAAATAATAATAAAGATCCTTTTAAATCCCTGTTCTTTTGCTTGTTTTATTACTCTCTAGATTACATTTATTACTCAATACATACCTAGTAGGCTAGTATTTAATGGAGGCAGGTCAATTTTTTTAACACCACTGAATCTGCATGATCTTCATTTAGCTTTAAAACTGTTAAAAAACAAAACAGCCTGCTCTGGTAAAAACGACATCCCAGATATGGCATTAGAAAAAAATATGGGATTATATTAAACACCTTATTCCTCGAAAAAAGTATATTCCTTCGTAAGTTGAAAGTGGGGGAAGTTATTCCGCTTTATAAAAAGGGTAACAGAGAAAAAAATCTTTTCTAAACTGTTTGAAAAAGTAGTTTTATCCAAGATAGAAAACTTCTTAAATGCAGAAAAATTTATAAGTAACAAAAAACTGCTGCTGCTGCTTTTGAGCTATTAAATTTTGTTTATGAGGGCTTGGACACATCAAACTACGTTCTTTTTTACAGAAGAAATTATATGCATTGGGGATAAGGGGCGATATCAACAAATGGTTAGTGTCCTATTTAGAGGAATGTAGGATAAAAGTTAAAATTGGGAATGTTATCTCTACAGGACATAATATGAACTGTGGTGTACCTCAGGAAAGCATTATTTCACCATAACTATTTACGCTTTTTATAAATGATTTGGAAAATTTCTTGCCTCTGCCACTATCAAAAAATAGAATGATTCTCTATGTAGATCACTGCACTATAGCAATTTTTCATAATTATTTCGAGAAATTGGAAAATATTGCCAATATAGTTTGGAACAGATTTGCTTATTGCCAACGAATCCAAAACCTGCTTTATGACATTTTGTATAAAAAAAGATATGTCTCCAGTGGCGGCTCGTGAGTATATTGAAGGGTGAGGCTACTTGAGGTTAATTTTGTTTAAATGTGAATAAATTTCCACGTCACCCATGAGGTATTATTCTGCGACGCGTTGACCTTTTTTTTTTAATGGAGGTCATCGCCAATAGCCCTACTAAACCATTAAAAACTAAAAAAAAAAAAGTATTTTTAAATTAACATAATTTAGTTTATTAAAACTTAAAATAAATAGTTGTATGAAATAAGATAAAAAAACTACTTTTTGTACATTAAATCTATACGTCTGTCTTTTAAGGTTGCAAATTTTTCTATAATTTGGTCGTAAAAGTTTTGGTCTTCACTAAGTTCTGACAGTAAATCCTGCTCTATTGACATCATTGCTAAACCCGAAAGCCGTTCTTGTGTCATTGTGTTTCTTAGGTAGGTTTTGATCCGTTTAAGACATGAAAAATTTCGTTCGGCCGATACACTTGTTGCGGGAATAGTTAAAACTAAATTAAAAAGCTTATATGCTTCCACAAAAATTGCTTTAAAATCTTTAAATAACAAAGCTAGACTTTTTTCGACATCTAAATTTGAAATTGTTCATCCCTATACAATACAGAAAGCTCATTCTTTAATCTATCTCTGTCAAAAATGTTTGGATAATTTTTTAATAAATTATTTAATAAGTCGTCTGGAAAGCATTTAACATATTCCGAATATTTTGTGCAATCGACTAAAGCAAAGAAATTTAAATTATTTAAATTTTCAAACCACGTCCCTAATTGAAGAATTATACAATCTATTATTTCGAAATATAATATTTTATATTTAGTAAAAATATCAAAGTCGCTAGAACATTGCCCTCGACGTGTGTTAGTTGGCAGAATAGTGGCTTTTTTAGCAATATTGAAAAGTTCTTTGAAATGGTCCTCGTTTCTAAATTCAATAATTCGTTGCTTGGCAAGGTTTATTTGCGAAATGCAGTAATTTATATCTAAATGCTTTAACTGTAATATTTGACACAGTACATCAGTGCAACTAAAAATTTGTTTATAAATATGCGTTAAAAGGCAAAATTCGAAATCATTAAAATGCTTTAGAAATCCTTTTGCACCATTAATAGATTCTGTTCCAGAACTTAAGTCATTAATAATAGTTTCAAATACTATAATTAAATTGTCCCATTCATTAGCCACCCAAGTTTAAAATTTTAGACCGTGTGTACCATCGCGTTTCTACAGCTCGCGGAATTCTTTTACCTACTATCTGATTAAGCACAAAAGACCGTTTTGGTGATTGGTGGAAATAATTTGGTATTCCTAATAAAGTGGCAAAAAATATACGACTTTGGGTAATCAGTTTTGTTCCTTGTTGTAAAACTAGATTTAATCTGTGGGCGCAACAATGAGTAAACATAGCTAAAGGAGCAATAGATCTAACTTTTGTTTGAAGCCCATTTATTTCACCTGCCATAACACTAGCCCCATCGTAACACTGCGCGATCAATTTATTTTTGAAGTCATAAGGCTCTAAGCTGTTTTGTATTAAATGAAAAAGGCTCTCTGCTGTTCTATTATCGCTAACGTCAAAAAATCCTAAAAATCTTTCTTTCAAAGATCCGTTGGTCACATACCTAACTGTTATCGAACACTGTGATTTTTCTGTTATATCAGTACTATCATCCGCAATTACGCCAAAAAAACAACAATCGGTGTCATTGATTTCTTTTTTTATATATTCTTGAATATAGTCATGTATGCAACCAATTAGTTCATTTTGTATAGTCTTAGATTGTCCCGTAAAAATATTACTAAATTTAGCACAATGTTCAGTAAGTTCGGGATTTCTTTTTATTAAGCATGCAAATATTTCCTTAAAATTGCCACGGTTAAAAGAATCTGTTGTTTCATTATGACCTCGAAATGCCAAGTCCTGTTTACCCAAAGTAATAGTAACATCAATTAAATAATTTAATAATAAACGGTTTTTTCGAACATTTTCATTATAAACAATTTTATTAACACTTGCATTTTCTTGTAGTGCATCCGCAATAGTCGCCCTATTTTGCTCCAGTCTTGTAAGTGCTACCGAATTTTTAATATGCTCTCTTGAACTTTCATGTGATTTTACTGCTCGTGAAAAATTTTTTAAATCCGAATATCAGCCCCCTGAACTCCAATTATTTTTGACGCAACCTAATAAAATACAAGGCCAACAATATAAGCTTTCTTTATAAATACTTCCGCATAGCCACCTATAAGTTTCGTACCAAGATATTTGAAAAGTTCTTGAATATTTTTTACCTTGCCTCTTATCGTTAAATATTGCTAAAATTTTCGGCGTCAGACGGCTACCTAATATCTGTTTCTTTTCAGTTTCGCTTCTTCTTAAAAAAGGCGTTTCAATTAATGAAGCAATAATGTCGTGAATAGGATTCATTTCAAAAGCAAAAAGCAAATACAAAAAATGGAACGGTCCAACTTACCAAATCAAAACAAAACAAAAACTTACTCACGCGTATTTATTCACCTTAAAAGACAGAACGCCCTCAATCAGCGATTATCGCAATCTATTTCCTATTTCTTTCTCAGCCGCACGCACCACGTAAAAAGAAGCCGTTGGAATATTTCGCTAGTCATGTTATTTAAATAACCAATCAAAGGATATCCAAGCTACAGATGTATCGCCTCAAGAATGCAATAGAAAACGCGTGCATCGGCAATCGCCATCCCGCTCTGTCGTAATCAGGTGACTCGCCGGCATCGGCACCGGCCGTTGATAAATAGGTCAGAAGACGAAACTTTCCAAGCTAAAATTATTTCGCCTCATTCGAGAGCACTTTCTTTAGGAATGGGTTTGCACGGATTGCGCGGTCGGTTTTTTGATGTGGTCAGAATTTATTTTCTAAAATATTTATTATGGGATTATATTTTGTTTTTTTTTAATGTTATTATGTTGTAAAACTGTTAAAAAGTATATTTCTAATTGGTAATAGATAAAAAGTTATATAAAAAAATTCTCTTTTCCTTTATTTTGGAGGTGAGGCGCGGCCTCGGAGGCCTACCCTGACGAGCCGCCACTGTATGCCTCGGGTTCCAAATTTGTCATTAAATTTCTAGGATTACATCTAGATCCGCACATAACATGGTGCAACTACGTGAACCATGTCGCAAGTAAGTTAAATACCACCTACTTTGCAATAAGAAATCTAAAAAACACTTTAGAAATAAAACTACTTTTAAATACCTATTACGCACTAGCATATAGCCACCTAACCTATGGTATTATTTACTGGGGCCAATCAACAGATTTAAACAGAATTTTCATATTACAAAAAAAGAATAATTAGAAAAATTTTCTCATTAAGTCTATTAGACTCATGTAAACCCTACTTCAAACGGTATAATTTCTCCCTCTTCCATGTATTCTAATTTTACACTCGGTATTATTCGTTAAGAAACAATTCGCTAGATTTTCTAGTCATCTAGAACTACATAATCATAATAATAATAAGACGTTTATAAGTTACCGATAAATACAGGTAACGAATTAACTTAACAATTAGTTCGACTGCGGTACCGTTCGGGTGTGCTTTGTTTTGCGTTCCTCGCAGTCGAGCTGCTTCGCAGTACGTGTGTTTGTTCTGTTTTGTTTTCGCTGTGTATTTTTGTTTCGAATTTTTCATTTTCTAAATATGGCTGAATACAAGTGTGACAATTGCCGTAAAGAGTTTTCAGAGAAAGACAAATACAATAAACTTCGTTGTAGTGGCGAGTGTAAATGATCTTTTTGCATGAATTGCACGGGCCTTGATAAGGCTACCGCAAAAATCTTGATATTACAAAAATCAACCCACCTCCGATTTTTCTGCGCCCTGTGCGACTCCCCTAGTTTGAAATATCTCAACGATAAAATCACAAAGGTATCTCAAAATTTGATTCCACATGAACTTTTTGATTCAGTCGCAAACCGTGTATCTCAATTGTCAAGTAGTGTACCGACAATTTCTGAAATGTATGACATTTTAGTGAAGAGTGAATCCAGGTGGGATCTGATGGAGAAAAAAATTGACGATATCCATAATCTCTCGAGGGAGTTTTCCGCTTACAAACCAGATATGTTATTAAAGTCTCTAAGGGATATGGAACAGAATATTTTCAATATTTCCCAAATCCTCTTCAACAATGCCGAAGAAGTGATAAAAATCCAAGTACAGGACTCCTCTTCAATTGAATTAAAAGCAGGTATTGCTAACATTAAGAGCAACCTAACTTGTGTAACTGAGTTGGTAAAGGAGTTATACTCCAAATATGAAAGCCAACATAAGTGTAAGCATATCAAAAATACATACCCTACCACCATACCCTTGCCTACACCAACTATGGAAACTACCTGCTCCACCGCCTCTACACAAACTGAGGTAACACCTACGGCTATTCCTAGTACTACTGAAGGCTCCAGCAAGCTGGCTTGTAATAATACACAACGGTGGCACTATGTAGTCGTAAGAAATCTTCCTGCAGGGTTTACGCCTAACAACATAGTTCACTACGTTAAGGAAAAGCTTGGGACTACAGAGTTTATTCGATGCTACCACCTAATCAATCATATCTCAAATATTGATTTTAAAATTGGAACTCAGTCAAAAAAGTCAGCTGAAAAGCTTTTAGACAGCAATCTATGGCCACATGGCGTAGTAATAAAACGGTCAGCTGTATCCGAACTTACAGAAAAATCTACACCGAACCTCCCACCTCCCTCCACACCGAAAAAACTGCCCACCAACTCGAGCTCCGTCAGTTCACTGGTTGTCTCCTCTCCAATTTCTCCAAAGGGCACTATAATATCTTCTGACAAAGAGGCCATTGCTGCCTGCAAAGCAGATGTCTTGTTGAGCGACAACTGCTATAGTCTTTCCAAGAAAGCTCCTACTGACCAAGAACCTATTTTTGATCCAATGTCTCCCCCAACAGTGAAGCTTACGCGAACCGAAAAAAGTTCTGATAACCGTTTCCTCATGTCTAGACTAAGAGAACCAGCCATTTTAAAGGCCTTCAAGTTATATCTCGCCTTCCTGCACGACCAACCTGCGCCAATTCACTTTGAAGGGTTTACAAATACAAGCACCAGGCTGTTTTTGGCTTCTGAAGGCATTCCTATAGATTATAGAACCCTACATAAGATATATTTCGATTTTCATGCTGCTTACGGATTTAACGCAGCAGAAGTGGAAGCGGATCTTGCAGCCTATGGATCCTACATATCTTCGGAGAGATCGATTCATCTTCAGAGGACCAGAGAATGCCATAAAAACTATTTTACCAGCAATTCTCCCAAAAAAAATTTTTAGAAAACACGACGTGTCCTGAGGAACTAGATTCCTCACCTAAGGAACTAGATTCCTCAAAACTTCCTGTTGTTACTACTCTTAATATGGTTCTAATTAATATTGCTTCTCTAAGAAATAAAACTGACGAGTTGTACCTATTTCTGGAAGAATTGGAGTTCCCCCAACTTGTTGCAATTACTGAGCACTGGCTGAATCTAAACGAACCCTTTTATATTGAGAGGTATACCACAGTAGCTAGATATGACAGAAAAAACTCAGCTCATGGGGGAACACTGATTCTATCCCTAAATCATACATACATAATACAATCATTTTTAAATAGCCTGGTAAGTTTGCTAGACAGCCTACCGATTAAAGGTAAAAAAATTCTATGCGGGGACTTTAATATTGACTATGCTACTGTTTGTGCCATCCAGAAATATCTAATTTCTATATTCGACTCTTTCGGTCTTTCAATGCATGTATCCTCGCCAACTAGAATTTCAAAAAACTCTTCTTCTATCATCGATTACATGGCGTCTGATTTTTCTCCATCAGAGGTGCAATCACAGGTCTATAACTCAGGTCTTTCCGATCACGAGGCGGTAATTTCCAGGTTTAGTTTACCTATTAGGCCCTTACCAAGATCTCGCCATCGGGGCAGAATTTTCTCGGCCGCAAATTTCTCAGTATTTCATAATATTTGCTTTAACACCAATTGGAATTTTGAATCTGATAATGTCAACACAAACTTCAGAACTTTTTTAAATAAAACTTTAAGTGCTTTTAACAAGGCCTTCCCGCTTAAGAATATCAAACCTAAGCGGCATAAACCGTGGACCACGAAAGGAATACGAATTTCTGCAAAAAAAAGGCGCTCGCTCTCATATATAAAAAAATTCACCGACTCCTTTCTTATTCTCGACTATATCTCTAATTATAGGAGGATCTACACTACTCTTATTAAGTCAGCAAAAAAAATTACACTACCGAAAACGTCTAACAAACTCTAATAACGTTTCAAAAGAAACCTGGTCCATCATCAATAACCTCAGAAACAAATCTAACCCTGTGACTCAGATCTTGCCAGGGGCTAATGACCTAAATGATTATTTTATTAATGTAAGCAAAAATGTTACCTCTAGTATCTCGCCAAGTTTGGACCCTCTTTCGTTTCTCCCTCCTTCAAAAAATTAAGCTGATAGCTTTTTCTTAAGTCCCGTTAGCAACACTGAACTATTGAAGGTAATACATAATATCAAAAGTAAATCTTCGTGTAGCACTGATGGCCTATCAATTAGAATATTCCTGAACTTGCCACTCCCAGTCATAGAGGCCCTTACAACATTAATAAATGAGTCCTTTATAAAAGGTGTATTCCCTGATTGCCTTAAAACAGCTATAATTATTCCACTTCATAAAGGCGGCGAAAAAACTAACTCTTGCAATTATCGCCCAATTGCACTACTACCAGTGCTATCAAAAATCATCGAAAGGCTACTGAAGAACCGTCTTATGCCATTTCTCCTGAAACATCAGATAATATCCCCGGAGCAGTTCGGATTTCTACCCAACAAGTGCACCAGTGACGCCATGTTCACGTTGCTTAGAGGCGTCTACTTATCTCTCAATAACAACCACCCAACTGCCTCAGTTTTTTGTGACTATGCGAAAGCCTTTGATTGTGTTAGTCATGAAATTCTGATAAACAAACTACATTTTTATGGAATTCGTGGTACTTCTTTAAATTGGTTCAAATCTTATCTTGGAAAAAGGCAACAACTTGTAAGGGCTAATGGTTCCGATTCTGATTGTAAGTTGATTACAAGTGGAGTCCCTCAAGGTTCAGTCTTGGGATCTATTCTTTTTTTGTTATACATTAATGATATCACGAACCTTAAAATTAATGGAAGAATCTCCCTTTTTGCTGATGACACAAGCATAACATGGAGTGATTTTGATACAACGTCTTTACACTCTAGTATCTCCAAAGACTTGGTTATAATTAAGGCTTGGTCCGATTCCAATATGCTTTGTTTTAACGTCGATAAAACGGTGGCGTTATCTTATAAGGGAACTTTACAACCACTTCAGGTACATAACAGCAATATTGAATACGTAGAGTCGGTTAAATTCCTGGGTTTAAATATAAATAGCAACCTAAAATGGTCTAATCATATTGACACCTTAACTAAAAAACTTTCTACCGCCTGCTTCGCCATTCGATCAGTTTCAAAAGAACTAGACGTTCCTTCTGCCAGACTTACTTATTTCTCTTTATTTGAATCCCACCTCCGCTATGGCCTTCCCTTTTGGGGCTGCTGTACCACCGAGCAATTTCGTAGTATTTTTATGCTTCAAAAGAGAGCCACTCGTTATTTGTTTGGTCTAAATAATAGAGCTCACTGCCAATACTATTTCAAAAAACATGAAATATTAACACTTCCTGCATTATTTATTTTGGAAACGGTATGTTTGCTGAGAAAACATATAAACACCCTCCTAGAAAGGCCACAACATGTATACCCTACCAGAAACTCTAGGCATGATATTTATCTTCCCATTCCTTCCACAGAATTAATAAAAAAATCAATTATTTACAACGCCATAAAACTTTACAACAATCTGCCAGTACATTTAAAATCTATCCCTATGCTTGCACAATTTCGAAAAAACACCAAAGCATACCTCATTGAGAGACCATTTTACAGCGTTAATGATTTTTTTTTCAGTGAGTAAGTCTCTTTAAATTGTCACTAAACTCGCTTGTTTACTTAAATCTTTTGTGAGTCATGTCCTAACTCATAGCATAGAATTTTGTAAATCATTATATAGGGAAAAGAACTGTCGAACATTCACTTAAAACTTAATTATTTTTGTTAGGTATTGGATTAAAAACAATTTAATTCTTTTTGTATACTACATTCTACACTAGTTCAATATACCTTCTGTTTAACATCACAATTATTTGTATAACTATAATAACATAGAGTTTAAGGTCGCATAGTTGCAATTTTGATTTCAACGTCATCGAAATTATTCACCTCGTACATGTGTGTTTGTTTACTTTTATAAGGTTATCATGATTCATTTACTGTTTGCAATGTTATGCTATATTCTAACGTGTGTTTTACGATTTGGTAAATTGATAATTTACATTTTTAAAAAAAAAAGCACTGACCTGTCGAAATTATTTTCGATTAATGTTTTGATATGTCTTATTTTTAGGTATATTTTGCTTTGTCCATAAAATTGTAGAATTTTTCTGCGGCAATAAAGCATACTTTTGTTTGTTTGTTTGTATTATGATAATAATCATGGTAACTAACGGGCCTTATTTTCAGATTTCAGGGGATGTTCATTCCCCGGATTCTGTTGAGGTTATGGTACAAGAAACTCCACAAACATTTATATACCTCCCTATAGGACTAGCACTTTCCAAAAAATTCCTTATGTTTTTGTGGGAATATGTACAGGGTTTCCGGATTTGGTTGCAAAAGCAGGGTATCTCGCTTATTTTTAAAGATAGAACCTTGCGGTTTTCACGAACCTGAGCTAATTTTTTGTGAAACTCATGAAGCCGTAAACAAAATTTTCATAACCTTCTTGGTTTATGAGATACAGGGCGAAATAGAAAATTTTGCATTTTGGGACCCCCTTCGTATCTCGGTTATCCTTTAACTTAACGCAAAGGGAAAAATTGCTGCTTATGCAGTTTTTTACGCTGGATCCAGTGGCATAGTCATATTTTTCATTTGAGTTGTTATTTTTTAGATATGACCCAAAGTTGTGTTTTTTTAAAAGGGACACTCTGTATATTTGTCTAGAAATTGATTTGTCCTTTTAAAAGCTTCTCAAAAATATATATAATAGTATGGGTCTATTTTAATAAACAACAAAAATCCTAATTTTTATAATTATCATCCCAAGTTTTGCAGTAGGCCATGCAAAACGATACCGTTTTCTTTTGTTTTCTTGGAAGCAAATGACATTTCCCAATTTTGTACGCGTATATAAAATATAGCGCTAGTTTTTTGCATTTACTTATTGTGTAAAAATATATTTGTATTATTATGGAAGAAAACCAAACTTTCGAACATTATGAAAAGTACGATATGTTAGCTGGTTTTATATTAAGTAATGAAAATGTTGAAGCGGCTTCTGAGATGTATTTTAACAGGTAAATAGTTAATTTTTAGGTATGTTGTAATACTATTGCTTAATTTTTATTTAGATATCCAGAAAGGAGGCAACCTAATATATCCACTTTTTATCGGATAAAAAAGAATTTACTTAATCACGGATCATTTATCAAACCTCGTACGAAAACATATAATAAAGAAAATCGGGAGGCTGAGGAAATTACGGTTTTGGCTAATGCAGAAGCTTACCCTACAAACTCTTGTAGGGTGAGTGAAAAGAGCATAGGGATTCCAAAAACTAGAGTTCAAGAAATTCTAAAAAAGCACAAATACCACCCATACAAATTTAGGCTCGTGCAGCACTTACAGCCAGGGGATGCAGAGCGTCGGGTAGTCTTCTGCAATTGGTTTCGAGAAAGATGCGATATGGTTAGAGATTTTGAAAGGAAGGTTATATGGTCAGACGAAGCACATTTCAGTAATTCTGGTATACTCAATAGGCACAATAGTAGAATCTGGTCCCAGGAAAATCAGCACCAAATATTTCCCAGAAGACAGCAGGGCAGGTTTGGTCTAAATGTGTCCTGCTTCATATTAGGAACACATACAATTTTATATATTTGAGGGAAATCTTGACGATGTTCCTCTAGCGCAAATTAACGAAATTTTTTTTCAACAGGACGGTGCTCCTGCACACAATTTTGGAATGACGAGATTATTTCTGGACAATAATTTTACCAATCAATGGATCAGAACAAATGGACCTATAAGATGGCCCCCCTAGGTCTCCAGATTTGTCGATTTTAGATTTCTTTGTATAGGGATATTTGGAAAATAGAATTTACAAAGACCACTATGATAATGTCCAAGATTTAGGAAATGCAATAAGAAAAAATTTTCGCTATTTACAAAATCATCCCGTTATTTTGCTTAATTATCTAAAACGAATACGAAAAATGCATAGAACAAAATGGAAATCAGTTTGAACAGTTCTTTTGATTTCCTTGATTACTGTAGTTCTTATACGACAGTTGATTTTTGCTGAAAGGCTTGTTACATAATAATTTATTACCGTTTTGTTCTTGTGTTACATAAATCTAGGTAGGTGGTACTTTTTTGGTGCGAAATTATCAATACATATTTTGATAAATAGATTTAATTACATATTTATTTTGATTTATTGTTAAGATGTAGATATTGTTAACGACTTTAAATAAAAGGCAGCATTGTTTTGCATGGCCTACTGCAAAATTTGGGATGATAATTATAAAAATTATGATTTTTGTTGTTGTTTATTAAAATAGTCCCATACTATTATATATTTTTGAGAAGCTTTTAAAAGGACAAATCAATTTCTGGACAAATATACAGGGTGTCCCATTTAAAAAAACACAACTTTGGGTCATATCTAAAAAATAACAACTCAAATGAAAAATATGACTACGCCATTGGATCCAGCGTAAAGTTAAAGGAAAACCGAGACACGAGGGGAGTCCCAAAATGCAAAATTTTCTATTTCGCGCTGTATCTAATAAACGAAGAAGGCTATGAAAATTTTGTTTACGGCTTCATGAGTTTTACAAAAAATTAGCTCAGATTCGTGAAAACCGCAAGGTTCTATCTTTAAAAATAAGTGAGATACCCTGCTATTGCAACCAAATCCGGACACCCTGTACAACCAACTACCAGCAGGCCTAAGAGAAATGACTTCTTACAAAAAATTTAAGAAAAGTACAAAGAGTTACCTTCTTGAAAAAAGTTATTATAGTGTAAGAAACTTTTCAATTTTGCAATAATTGTTTTCTATTAGTTAGTTCAATCTTAATATTGTTTTAAAAATGTCTTATGTTATCCTTTGTTTTTACACTTGACGTCATATCTATTTGGATCTTTTGTCATGAAATGAAATAAATAAATAAAAACACCGATTATAAATACTTCTTATGTGTGTTTTAAATATGTTAGTATTTGTTGTTACGCCATACTGTTAACAGTATTATAGGAATATTAATAAAATGGCGACATTCACTCCAACAGAAAGATGTTCTAATAATTCTCCACTCTCAGTGAGTGAAAAAGTTAGTATTTTCAAAGTACACAGTTACATAAAACTTTGTTACCCTAGTTTTACTGTGGAAGAAACTGTTGAACGAATGACTGGAATTGGAAAGTCCACCGTTTTCTAATTATTGCGGGAGAAACAGGTAGCAGCTCAAGTTGAACCTCCCAAAAAAATTCCAGGAAGAGCATCAAAAGTCGTTGATGAAGACATTAAAGACCTGTCAACCGGTATTAAAGTGCCTTCGGGAAAAGGGAAGAGACTAATAATAGCACACATTGGAACTGAAGAGGGATTTTCAAAAGGAGGTTTGTTAACTTTTCAGTCTATCCTGACTGTAATTATCGACTGGCTAACTACCAAAGGTATTGGGTTTGAACCCAATTTGATAAAGAGGGAACTACTAGCCATAGCAAATTGACACCAAAATCGTTTTATGAAATTTGCTGTGGAAGACGTAGCAGAAAAATGTAATATAACTGTGCTATGCTTACTGCCATATATCAAATTCAAAGTCAAAAATACTCTATTATCAAAGCTAAACGTACAGCTAAAAGAATATCATATAATTAAATATACATAAGCTTACATACCAAAACAAACATGTTAAGCTATTGGGTCAGAATAAAATTTGGCAAGGGTATAGGATGCTTTGCCTAACAATGCTTTTTTAAGACTCCTTTTAAATTGTTTTAATAAATTGGCAAATGGTTAAAAAGCTTCCTGCCACTAAGGAAGTGACACCAGAGAACCGGCAAAACGCAGTCCAGCATTTCATTAAACAGGAGGAGAAAATGTGGGATCTTGACAACCTGATCGATCAGATGGTATAACCTATTATAATTTAGTTGTTGTATAATAATATATAATAGCAATTATTTTTTCTATATATGTTATGTACATATTAATATAATTTTTACACCTGTGGCGTACCATTTTGAGTGTTTAATAATAATAATAATAATAATATTTATTTCAAATCAACATAAATACAAAATACATACATTGTAATGAAATAGTCGTCATTTGTTTGAGCAGATATACATCAACAGTGATACATATATGCAACTACGCCAGGAACAAATGAGTACAACTACCAAAATAACTAAAAATTATAGCTAATAAAGTCTTGAACAAAATAACGCTCTATGTCTCTTTTTTTTCTTAAATATCTTTATATTTGCAATATCCTGAACACTGGGTGAAAGTAAGACACTTATAATATACATTCCTTTCTGTAACTGTCAGCCTATGCTGATGATTAGTTTAGAGTTCTTGTATTATACTCATGAGTTGCCTTGTGTTTCTCAAAAATGTATTTATGTTTAAATAAAAAAAGTAGGCACTCCTGAATAAAAATGTCAATGACTGTTAAAAATCGATTTGACCTAAAGTGTCCTCTACATGATTCTTTAGCTGTCATCCTCAGCATAGTCTTCAATGCCCTTTTTTGCATTATTAGCACATTGTTGATTTCAGTACTCCCTTGTGGTATTCCCAATTTGACATTTTTAATATCAGACCTTACTTCATTTTTATCTTTTATAATACTGACTCTTTGAGTTCTCTGTGTTAAATAAGATTCAAACCATTTCAAAGCAGCGCCTCTTATACCTAAATGTTCAATCTTATTTAAAACTATGCCATAATTTATACATTCATAAGCTTTGGACAAATCTAAAAAAAGACCAAGTGCCACCTTATTGTTTTCTAACGAATCTATCACGTTCACCACAAAATGAAATATAGCAGTTTGCGTAGATTTGTTCTTAGTGTAAGCATGTTGAAATTCACTTAATAATTTAACATGCATCTTTCAAAAATTTTTGAGAACCCTGGCAGAAGGCTTATAGGTCTGTAATTCTCAATTTTGGATAGGTCACCCTTTTTGAACAACGGTTTTACTAAGGCTAACTTAAGTCTGTCAAGAAACACCCCTGTTTATGAATAGATAACAATAGGCAAAATGTATAAATTGACCCAAAACTGGGTGGCACTACCTGCACTTGATGAAAAGAAAAAATTTTGTAACGAGATTAATGCCAAACTATGGAAGTGGCATACATTATTGATGGGTCACCCTGTAGTCCTTTTGCATGCGTAATGAGGTTTTATTACTCCATACATTTTTGAAACAGACTATAGCCTAATGGTACTATCGCGCCAAAATGGTGTTTGGAAAACAACATAACGTGTTCTTGAAAAAAAAATTAAAATGTTTAACCGCGCCAGCTTTTTTATTTCTTTCTTTTAATTTCATGCATATTCTTGTTGAATTTTCTGCCTTATTAGTTAATTGTTTATATAATAAAAATATTTTTTTTCTGTGTTATAGAACCTCAGAAGAGCAAAAAGTCGTTTTAAGTATATTACTCCCGTCCTTGATATTCGTTCTGTAGAAGAAAGGGAGTCATTGATTGCTTCAAAAATTGCACTTGTCTTACGCCAAACTAAAACAGACTCTAAAAACTTACCCGAGTATGCACTAGTTAGTTACAAATTGCAGGATATTGTTTCAAAAGATCGGTCAATTTTTCAACTAGATACGATTTATGAAAGTAATTATTTTTATGTAGATACCTTGGAATTGCCACATAATGATCGTAATTATAAATGTGGATCTTTGCTGAGGAAATGGAGTTCAATTCCAGGTAGAGATAAGTCTCCAGACAGACTAACAGGATTGATCGAGCCTTCAGACAAATCAACATCAGTTAGTAGTTTTGAAAGTGTTAAATCAGATGATGGGAATGTAGCTAAACAGTCTGATTCTGAGCATGATACAAATTACCATGTTTCAAGAAATCAGTTAACAAGTTTAGGTTGTCAAAGTGTTGATTCCTTAAGTTCACTGTATAGAAGTGTTTCACCAGATCTGTTTGATTCTGGTGATGAAGAATCTTGTGAACATATAAATAAAAACTCAGGGGTAGAGCAGAACGACATTATCGATTTAACGAATGATGATATAGAGTTTGTAAATAAAAGCAGCAGCAGTAACTTTTCTTCAAGACCAGCGAGTTTTTATAATCTTGATGAATTCGAGGAGGTAGATAATAATAAAATGGAACTCAAGTTAAGTTTGGAAGAAATAAAAAATAATGGCAAAACGATTGAAGAGAGTCTGGAAGTTGACCTGGAGCAACGCGGGGAAGATAGCTTAACTAAAAAACATATTAAAATTTCAGAGGAAGATACTGTTTGCAGTAATTGTTTAACCTTTTCCCTGCATCACACTTGTAAAAAAGATCAGTCAATGAATTGTCATCAATTTTCAATCCAGTCCTCTCCAATTAATAAATCCTATGAATGTTCTAAACTGGGTAATTCCTTAACAGATCCTCATATGAGTACACCCAGTTCTACTTTTAGAAGTTCAGATAAATATCAGAGTGCTGGCGATATTAAGAAGGTTGAAAATTTTTTGGCAATGGATTTTCATGAAGATCAAGATAATTCCACGTTTTCTGGCACAATGCTTGTCGATAGATATGTAGGCAGTACAGAAGTCACCTTATTAGATTCTAAGAAGTCTATTAGCAGCAGTTCTAATTTAAATTGTGTTGAACTCTCTGATGACTCGATATCAGAGCATAATTTTGAAGACACGCATGCTTCTGAGCTGATTAAGGATGCATGTAATTCTAAAAAATTACTTTCATTAGAAACATTCAATAATGTCTGTCCTGATGAGCAGCCAATTAAAAATAGTAGTGATAATAACATAGAAGACACTCCCAAAAAAAGCCGTACATTTGACCTGATAGCATCTGAAGATAACCAAAAAGAAGATATGCCAAAAAACAGCCATATGAGGACTCCAGTTGAAACTAACAGACTGTCTTTCAGAAATTCACTTACTTATAATTCTGCGGATTTAAATGTTACGAACTATGTAAATAATCTGCTCAATGAAAATAACTTTAGTTTCGTCGAATATAATAAGCTTTCTGAAGAGAATGAAAACGATGAAATATTGAGTCAGAACTCTCAAAGCAGTGTGGTTTTAGACGAAGAGCTGAATTACTCTAGTCACTTCGCTACACCAGGAGGATTTCAAGAAGGAACTGACAAGATGAAAGATACATTTGATTTGCCCCCCGGGAAGATAAAGACACATGTTTAAACAGTCATTCAGGTAACATAGAATTTGAAATAAATCTTCTATTTTTATTTAATTATAATCAAAATGAAAAACATAAAATACAATGTCTTGGTGTCAGTTAAAATTTATATTGGTGAATCATGTTTTGCTCTATAGGAGAATTCATAGTTCATCAACACTATACCGGATGTAATCGAAGTTGTTTTCCGATTGTCATTTTGTTATTTTTTAGCCAATCGAAACGAAATTTGGTAGGTATCTTGGGTCTATTAGAATGACAATTTTTGATGTTTGTGCGACTTCCGGTTTGACCGGAAATGACTCCAATTTTTGTACATAATATCTTAAAAAAACAACTCAATCCGCAATTTTGAAATTTTCACAGCTATTTTTATTTTTTAATCTAGTGTGCCGTGAAGTGCTTAAATAAACTATAGAAAATAAAATAATTTTTTTGTCATACTACAGCTAAATGCACCTCTTCAATACGAGTCTAACGAATATAAACAAATAATAGTGAACTAATGGAAATAAACACTTTTAATTGAAAAATAAATAAATACCAAGTACCTAACACAAATCGAAATAACTCCTGAAATTTACCACCAATCAGGTTTTCGAACTGTCCTCAGTTGACCTCATTCATCATGTACGTCTGAATTATTAAAACACAAATAACAGTGAGCCATCCTGTCAGTTTCAAAATTATTATTATATAATAGTCAAGTTTGGTTATGATATCATTTTTAAAACTTTCAAGACATCAAGTTTACCATGAAAGTCTAAATTAAAACAAATGAAAAACGGACTTCCTGTAGGTTTGAAAATTGTTATAATAGTACCAAGTAATTTGGTTATTCGATTCCTAAAATTTCATTTTTAAATCTTAAGCAAAAAAAAGTTATGTTGACAAGAAGTGTTGATCATTTATTGTTAATGTGGTAAAAATACTACAATGGCATTTCCCTACTGTCTGTATTTCTTAAAATATTAAAAGCTGTATTGACACATGAAATTTTGGAGGCATATAAACATCAAACAAACAAAATAAGCTTTTTTACCATCAGAAAAACATGTCTCATTGACAAAATAACCTTAAAAATATAAATATTTTTAATACCTTATGGAATAATTTACACTATATTAAAAAACTATACATTTAAAGACTCAAAAAATATACAAATAAAATATATATAATAACAAAATATTGCATAATTTGACTTCAAAACAGCCTGGGTTTTTTTTAGAAGACAATCAACGGCTACAAATTTAGCTGTATATCAGAACTTCCTTGTCAAAAATATCAAGAAAGGATGTCAAATTGAAGCGGTATACACTGACATATCTAAGGCCTTTGATAGTGTGTGTCATAACTAACTTCTAGAGAAATTAAGAATGTATGGAATGGGTGGTACATATCTAAATTTAATCAGGTCCTATTTAACTAATCTGAAGCAGTATATTAAGTTAAATGGTGTAACATCGAGACAAATCAATGTTAAATCTGGAGTATCACAAGGTTCTCACTTAGAACCAATATTGTTTTTGCTTTTTGTCAAAGATATCATCAGGATTTTTAAAAAGTGTAAATGTCTTTTATATGCAGATGACCTCTTTTGCTTTGTCAACTCTGAGAAAGACTATGAGATGGTTCAATATGAATTAAATGAGCTGGTCCATTGGTGTAAAAATAACCACCTCAATCTCAATGCAGGCAAATGTAGAGTAATAAGCTTCTATCGTCGAAAGACATCTTTAATGTATAATTTTTATTCTTAGGTATAACCTTTGACCGAGAAGTGACATTTAATGAACATATCAATGTTACTTTGAAGGTCTACCAAATATTGGGTTTTCTTCGCAGAACGTGCAACCATATGGATGATATTGATGCTGTAAATTGCTTGTACAATTCGCTATTTAAAAGTATTTTGGAATATAACAGTATAATTTGGTCCCCATCTTTCTGGTGTTATGAAAATCGACTCAAAGCAGTGTAAAATAGGTTTGGCAAATTTTTATTATTTAAAAACAGATTTTATTACAAAGACATACTATATACCACTAGGATTCAGTTGGTTGGACTGGACAGCCAAAAAAAACGGTGACAGAATGTCATGGTCTTCTTTCTCCTCAAAGTTGTCAGTGGTAATATTGCTTGTGCAGAATTGCTTTCTAACATTAATTTCCGAATCCTCCAGAGACAAACTATGGCTTTGAAATTGGACGTTTAATGAAAAATAACTACAATCTCTTAAAAGCATTGTTTTAGATTTTAAATTGTACATGTGTGATTATGTATTGATAAGTCCTACTATTAGCTTTATTGTAGGCTTTAGGAAATAATTTATCATCAGTGAAGCAATGGCCGTTAACGTTTTGGCATTTGTAAACCTGGACTCCAGGGCAACTACTAGACAAATCGGTCATGAACTTGGTATTAGCCACTATTCAGCTTACCACATTTTGAAGAAACCAGGTCACCACTCATTGAAATATCAATTACATCGACAGTGTTATGTAAGATATTTTCAAAGAAGATTGGACTACTGTAGCTGGTTTTTACAGAATAGTAATTTGGCATATTCAATATTGTATTCAGATAAATACCGGTTTAACAACAATGGCATGTTCCATAGGCAAAACACCAGATACTGGTCAACAGAAAATCAACACCAGTATTACTGGACCGACCTTTTTTCAAAGACATTTGCAGCAAAGGTTTGGACAACGTTTCATCGTAAATAATGAAACAGTTCGGTGGCCTCCTTGCTCCCCGGACCTGACACCTCTCGAATTTCTTTATGGGTTACAATAAAAAATTTTGTTTATAACAACCCTCGGAAACTTAGAAATATTACAAGACCGTATTCGAGAAGGATTTGCTAGATTGACTGTTAAATAGCTTCAAATATTGTAGTAGAAAACGTTTTTTGCGTGAGAAACTGCTATAAAGTCAACGGAGAACACTTAGAGAACCTTATTGGTGGCTAGATTTTTAGAAAAATATGTTTTGATTTTTGTTTCGTGTTAAGTACTTGTTATTTATTTTTTTTAAATTAAATGTTTTTGTTTCCACTACTAATGTGTCTTAATGTGTTTATAGTATTGGTTAGATTCATATTGAAGAGGTGCATTTAGCTGTAATATGAAAATGATATATTTGATATACTTCCATTTGAACATTTTGAGTAATTTCGAAAATAGTGATTCTGTCAACTTTGGGCCACCCTGTAACCCAAATTAACGATAAAAAAAAACGAATTTTATTTTTTATAGCTTATTTAAGCATGTCAGACTAATTTCAGTGCCGGCACACTACTGTCATCGCAACCGAGACTTGTTTATTAACACTATTGTTGAAATGATTGTAACTAAGGTTACTTAGCATTAAGCTAATGATATGAGATTATAATACGATGTAAGTCAAAATTATAATATAAATAATAATAATATAATACTTTTCTTACAGCTGAAAACTAAATGAAAAGTAAATGACTTTCCGCACTAACATGCGTGCGGAAAGTGCTTACTTTCCACACGCTTGTAGGAAAATATATAAATTACTTTCTTACAATAACGTATTGTTTTAAAAACACCACTGCACTGTAGTCATTAGGTTTTTTTTAGTCATATACGCATTGTTTTTAATTTTATGTTAGTAAAACAATGTATTTTTAGATGTCTGCAATGATTCATCACCCCAAGCTCCTTTACTCAGCACTGAAATTATCACCACTAAGAACGCCCTCTCAACGCCTGATAATAACTACACAATTAAAACAAAAAATGTGACACCGATGCCCGATTATGATAATATGAGGACGCCCCTGATTAAAAATCAGTTGGAAAAATTTGGTGTCAAGCCTCTAAAGCGCAGTCGAGGTGTACAGTTACTAAAGTACATTTATGAATCAACTCATCCTTTTCTAGAGAAGTTTGAAAACTCTAATTCTGACGACGAAGATAGGATCATTAAAAGGAGGAAAATTACGTCATGTAATATTCAACCCGTTTCAATGGTAGAAATTATTGGGGATCGAATTTTAGAAAAGTAGGTAATATTTATTTGCAAATTTTACGGGTACATCCCATTTTATTACAAAAGTACTATGTATCTATGTTTACTTAGAAACTATTTGAGACCTATTTAAACAGAAAGTCCTCTTTATGTGGCGATGAGCGTATCACATCACAGTGACATACTCAAAATATGTAAGGCTTTTCTTTTTACATAATTCAAGCCAGATGAAAAAAAGTCAAGCTCTTCATGCTGATTCGCAAATCTCATTGCCCTTGTAATAGGTGAATGGAAACCAAAGTTAGTATTATGGTGTTCAAATATAATCAGCCGTAGAAGAGCTGGACATCTCACCCGGCCGTTTAAGAGGTTAAACAATAGGCTCACATCGTTAACAGTTCTTCTGTTGGTTAATTTATCTAACTTAAGGATACTACGGATGTGTTCATAATTATGATCAACAATGATAATATTTAATTTATAGGCACATAGCCTGAGAAATCTGTTTTGAACTTTTTCTATACTATACTTATAAACTTCATAATTTGGCGACCATATCACAGAGGCATATTCTAGTACAGATCTTACTAGAGTACAATAAATTAGTCTTAATGAATTAACAGATAAATCTCCGCTGGTTCTCTGGATAAAACCTATCAATTTGCTTGATTTAGCAGTCACTGAATGAGAGACGATAATCAAAAATCACTCCAAGGTCTTTCACTGTGTTAACTCTATCCAGAGGCGCACCAGCAATATTATAATATGTATTGAATTTTAATTGTCCTTTAAAAAAACTAATGTAACTACATTTACCAGTATTAAGAGCTAGTCCGTTTACTCTCGACAACTCCACAAATCGGTCCAGGTCCGACTGTAAGGCATCCGAATCGACAGTGGATTCAATCACTTTAAATATTTTAAGATCGTCAGCGAACATCAAAAAATCAGAAAGCAGTATAGAATTATAAACGTCATTAACAAAAAGGTTAAACAATAAGGGAGAGCAGTGTGTGCCTTGAGGCACCCCCGAGACGGCTGCGATTGGGTTAGACCTGAAGCCACCAACTCTGACCCTGTACGTCCGCCCTTGCAAATAACTCTCGATCCATTGAACAAGATGTTCACCGAAACCCAAAGCTGAAATCTTAGCCAATAGTAGCTTGTGATTAACTCTGTCGAACGCCTTGGAGAAATCCGTGTAGATAGAATCTACCTGAACATTCCTCTCCAAGGCGCTCAGCAGACGCGACTGATAGACAGCCAAATTGGTGACCGTAGATTTGCCCAACACAAAACCATGTTGGTAATTTGAGATTAATTCTCTACATAACCACGAAAGCTGCCCATACATGAGTGCATCAAATAATAGGAATACTAGATTGGATACAGACACTACGATAATTCTTAATAGATTCCTTATCACCGGTTTTGTGGATTGGGACCAGAAAACCCTCTTTAAATGTATCCGGGAATTGACCAAACTTTAATGAAACATTAAAAAGCATAGTGAGAGCCGAGACAAGGTGCAGACGCAACGTTTCAGCAGATAATTCGGAATCCCATCCGTTCCCGAAGATAATTTATCAGGCAATCCATTGATCTGCTCAAAAATCTCAGATACTGAAAACAATCGATAGTTTATGTTAACATGAGGATTTGATATATAATCGGGTACAGGAGTGTTCTGGTTAGCAAAAACAGTTGAGAAATATGCTGCAAAAGCTTTAGCTATGTCTACACCCCCTGAAATCCTCACATCATCCAAAAACATTGTAGATGGCAAACTAAATGATGAACGATTTTGATTTACAAATGACCAGAAATTGCGCGGATTGGTATTTATGTCAGCATCAACTCTCGCAAGATGTTGGACATAACATAGAGTAGTGAGGTTTTTACATGTTGTTCTTAACTCGGAGAAGTGTAAATAATGGTGGTATAAGCCTGATTCTTTATATAATTTATGTACCCTCTTTTTATCAACAATGCATTTTTTTAACTCTGTAGAGTACCACTTTGGAAAATTGCTTGAAACAAATCGTCTGCGCGGTACAAACAGTTGGATCCCCTGATTAACAATGTCGTAAAAGGTGTTTGTCGCGGCATTGGCATTAGAAGAGTGATTTATCATACCATCCCAATCCACCGATGCAAAGAAACCATTTAAACCTATAAAATCAGCTTGCCTAAAGTCCCAGTACTCTTCATCCTGCTTCAATATATTATTACAAGGAACAATTTCTATAACAAATTCATAGGCAGAATGATGAAGACTATCTGGGAGTACAGCATCTACTGATGTACGCACATCTAAAGATTCAAAACTGCTAAAAATTAAATCAAGGTATACATTACGTTTGTTCGGTATGGTGACATTTTGGAATAAATTAAGGAACCCAAATGATTCACTTACGTGGACAGCCGAAGAGCCCACTGGACAATTAACTAGAGTCTCTAAGTTATCGTTATACCATGTGGCTTCTGGTAGATTGTAATCTCCGAAAACGAGCAGCTTAGTGTCTGGATATTCCTGACGCAACGACTCCATAGTTGTGCAGTGTGCTACGTATTTACCAACATCACTACTGGGAGGTATATACAAGCCTCCAATAATGATGTCCTTAAACCTACATTTAACTAATACAAAAATTTGCTCAACTGAGGGGTTATCATTATGAATTAAGTTCGAATTTAAATTTGCACGAACTGCAATTAGGACACCACCACCACGTTTTTTCTCACTAGATTCCGCTGATCTGTCTCTTCGGTAGATATTATATCCGTCAATCTGCATCTCCGAATCACCAACATCGCCATCCAACCATGACTCCACAATTATTATGATCTCGTATCCAGAATTCAGAACTGCTGTTTTAAAAGTATTTAATTTAGTCTTCATGCCTCCCACATTTTGACAGTATATATTCAATGGAATGTACCTTGCATGTCAGTTTATGGCACCACCCACTAAAATATTGCTATCATTACTGTTGTTATTTATTGTGACAATGCACGGAATCCCCCGTTTGAACCTATAATGTAAAATATCATTAGTTAGGCTTAAGATTACGCAGAGCAAATTAAATTAAATTCCATCTTTTTGTTCGAAACGTTGAGACACACCTTAAATCCTTTTTTTAAATTGGATATTTATTGGGGATTTACCAGCAGCAACTAGACCACATTTGGAAATTCCCCGAGACTTATTTTTTTGTCAACGCGATATTCAAACGGGCGTTGTCTGTCTAATTTTCTAGTTTTATCAGTGTTTCGTTGTGCACTTTCTATAAAATTATGTCTAGTAGGTGTTGTAAAAATCAACCTGACGACTTTTGTTTTATTTGCGGACAGTTCATAGTGAAAAAGTTTAAAAGAAACAGTACTGATTTTGTAAAAAATGAATATTTTGTTTACTTTAAAATGAAACTTGGGCATACAGATAAACTTCGGGCTCCACATGTTCTCTGCAAGATTTTCAAAGAAGCCTTGAGAGATTGGTTTAAAGGAACACGAAAAGCCTTACTGTTTGAAATTCCAATGGTCTAGGGAGAACCCAAAAATCACACCGACGACTGCTATTTTTGTCGTTATGATATTGTCTATTTATTTTATTGTCTTTTTTATTTTACTTCATGCCAAATCTAACGTAATAATAAAGGATAGAAGAACAGAAAACAATTATGGCAAAATTAAAAAGTAATTTCTAACATTATAATAACTTTTTTCAAGAAGATAACTCTTTGTACTGTTCTTAAATTTTTTGTAAGAAGTTATTTCTCTTAGGGTTGCTGGTAGTTGATTGTACATATTCCTACAAAAACAGTAAAGACTTTATTGGAAAGCGCTGGTCCTATAGGGAGGTATATAAATGTTTGTCGAGTTTCTTGTACCATAATTATGTAGTTCCAGATGACGAGAAAATCTAATGAATTGTTTTTTAACGAATAATACCGAGTGTAAAATTAGAATACATGGAAGAGGAAGAATTTTATACTGTTTAAGGTAGGGTTTATATGAGTCTAATGGATTTAATGAGAAAAATTTTCTAATTATTCTTTGATCAAAATACAAGAGTTCTAACCACACTACACAACAACTTGTTACGTTCTGGACGCGCGTTTCGCTAACCAAGTTAGCATCATCAGCAGATGATATAAATAAATAAATAAATAAATGCTTTATTGTCAAAAAAAATTTTACAATTTTGTGGACAAAGCTGTTGTAAAAAAATAGTTTACAAACATCAAAATTAGCAAACAAAACAAGACAAAAACACATCATAAATATTATAGAAAAATAATATTTAAATCAGGAATTTAGAATATTAATATTATAGAATCCTAAAAGAAGTACATTAGAAATGTACTTTGTCAGTCGTACTATGTTATAAACATTTTCATAAATATAATGTAAAAAAATAAAAAAGCAAAGTAAAAAATAAAAAAGTACGAAACAATTAAAAAAATACATATACAAAGTTCGGTAAAAATGGTTGGTAATGGCAACTATCACACTAGGGGTTCATAAGGATAAAATTATGTGTTGTAAAACTCGTTCACGGTGTAGAAGGCTCTTTCCAGTAAGAATGATTTCAAAGCCTTGCGAAATGAAGTCAGAGATATTATGGATTTGATGTTAAATGGCAGGTGATTATGCATTTTTTTTTGCATTGTAGATTACTGATCTTTTAATTAACTCTGAGTGTGGGGTTGGAAGATAGAGATCGTGCTCAGTATTTCTGAGAGGGTAGTTGTGAGAAGGTCTCTCTAATAGAGCAGTTGCGTGCTTACGAATTAAGCAAACCGATTCCAAAATGAATAAGCAAGGAAGGGTTAGTATTTTATATCTTTTAAAGAGATCTCGGCAGTGAGTTCTACTGTTAAGTCTCAGTAGGTAACGAACAGCTCTTTTTTGTAGTATAAAAATTCGATCAAATTGAGTCGCACAACATGTACCCCAGAATGGAATAGCATATCTGAGGTGCGACTCAACAAGAGCAAAATAAGCAGTTCTAGAGGTAGAAAAGCTAAGCTCCTCGGAAACAGATCTTAACGCAAAGCAAGCAGAACCTAACTTCCTTGATAAAGCGTCGATATGTGGATCCCATTTTAAAGAATCATCTACAAGAAGCCCTAGAAATTTTACAGAGTTTACGACATCAATAGTGGTGCCATTAAGGTCAAAGGGTTGCAGCATGTTTTTATAAGACAAGACTTTCGTTTTAGAGATGTTCAAACATAGGAGATTAGAATCGCACCAGGATTTAATGGTGATTAGGTCATTAGATACAATCCTATGTAGGTCCGTGACATCTGAGTGGCTCCACGTA